>PVKA01008816.1:0-57478 GCA_004027165.1 Ctenomys sociabilis
GGAGTTGGAGGTTCTCAGTCCAGTCAGCATAACAGTTTCTGTGCTGAAAGGTGTTTCTCGGTGGCATTACTTTCTGGTGCTGTTGACAGTGGCAAGAGCCTATGCAGGAGTGGGTGATTAAATCTCAGACAAGAGGCAGAGTATGACAGGAGCAGGGCTTGCTTCTTTTATTATATTTCTCTCTTGAGGACTCAAGAGATGGCACGAGAACCTCCAGGGTGCTTCACAAATTATCTCACTCCCCTGATGATCTAGGCTTCTCACTAGTCCAAGGATCCCATCTCTTACGAGTGTCATCCCACAGAGCACTACTTTAACCACACTGGGCCCTTATAGGACTGAAACCATAGCAGTCTATGTGAGATAGGCACCAGATAGGCACCAGTTATGGACCACTGTTGACACAAAATTAATGATAACCTCTTCCAAGAGATGATCATCTTCAGGCAAAGATGCCATGCTCCCTAAGTTCAGGTTAACTTGGCTGCAACTCTTTTGGTAGTGAGTGATCTAAATTTTTATTAATTTTAATGTCTTTTGGTTTGATTTGTTGTTTTTGTCCAGTTCCTACTGAAGTTTTGGAACAAGTCACTCCTATAAAAGAGACTCCCAAAACAGCAATCGGTAATGCTACCTGCCTGGCTTCGCCAAATGCTTTCTATGCTTCTGTCAGACCCATCCTCTGTTATTTAATTTCATCCTTCATTTCATGGGTGCTGAACATACAAACACCAAATTGCCTCTTGTTTGTGAGACAGACATTCATTGATCCTGTTTGGAACCTCATGTGTCTTGTAACTTTCTTAAAGCTTTCATTATCACTTTATGTTTTTGGTTTAACCAGCATTCATTGTTAGAGAGAATTTTATATAACTTTAAGAGTAATTGACTCTCCTGTATCAAAATAAGCTACTGCAACAGGAAAGTTTCTCTGTACATCCTTCGTATATCTGCCTTTTTAGTCTGGCTTTTTACATTTTGTTAATATTTGAGTAGTGGATTTTAGTTAATTAAATAATTGATATTGATGACCCAACGTAATAGATTTAAGCAACAAACTACATTCTACTGTGCAACTGACCTCCTTTCCCTCACCATAGTTAAATAACTCTCAACCTTTTAAATTAGGTCAAGGGATATGACTTGTAGAAAATGCTAGTCTTGACTTTCTCAATTAATAACTTTATTTAATAGGTCATTTTGCCCCAAAGGTGTCTTCAAACTCCAAAAAAGGTGCAATAACATATTAGCGTCAAAACTTTAGCACTAGGAAAATACATTTCTTGAAACTCAAGAAAACTTGCTAGGGTTTGGAAAATTTTAAATTTTCTTAAGCCCTATAATCTGAAGAATCACAAGCTCTAAAATAAATAAAAGATTATTTCTTTTTACTTCCAAAAATATTCCAAAGGGTACAAATATAAACTTACTACCATTCCAAGTCCAGATGTACCTCAGAGGACATCAATGAATATAGCATTGTTGGTTTAAGGTGCCCAGAAACCGATCACTGTGAAAAATATAACATCCCCTCAGTGATAGAATCTGAGAGGCTATTATGTGCTCATGTTTGGTAATGAGTTTATGATTAGAAAAGATATGTAGAATCTTTTATCTAACTAGAGGTGGTAGGAAAGATGTTTTATTTCTTAGGCAACAAAGTAGTTGAATCATTTTTAGTTACTTCAGCTGCATAGACATTTCAAAACATTTTCTGCATCCATGAGATGAAAAACCTAGTAGATATCATCTTCAGTTAGCATCCAAACAAGTGTAATTTAGCTTTCCAGGTGCTTCTTGGAAATAAAAACATATTTAAGTGCGTAGGTATAAATGTCCTACTTAAAGTTTTTTTGTATTGGCTTCATCTTATCAAACAGTGTAATTAGAGAAATTGCTTCCCCTGAGTAATGATAAATGAGATCAAAGATGCTGATGATCTCATGAGGAACAACAGCTAACTATATGTTCTTTGATGCAATATTTCACTGGCAAGATTCATTTTGAAGGGAGTGTTATTATGTCTTGTGTGTCTGTGTCTCTCTGTTTGTCTCTTTGTCTATCTGTTATTGTCTTTCTCTCTTTCTTTTGCTGTGTGTGTGTGTGTGTGTGTGTGTGTGTGTGTGTGTGTGCCTGTGTCTGTAAAATAAACCAAAACTCTTCTTGTTACTTCAAAATACAGACCCTGAGCCTGTTACAGAACTTGAACCGGTTACTGTTATAACTGAGACCTCTGGGATAACATTAGGTAATGAGCCTATGCCCCTCACCAAGTGCTTTTGTTGCTCATTGCACTGTCCATTTCGTCTCTGTCCCTATGACATGTCTTGTCCACCTTTATGAGATGGTGTCCGTCCTCGTCTGCTGCCATTCAGGTGCTTCCATCGTCTGAAAAGTTTGAAGTATCTTATAAGCAAGTTTTCTGTTGTTTTCATGACAGCCAGGAGCATGAGTTTAGTTCCAACGGGGCATGCAGCATGTTTGAAACTGTTACTGTTATGTAACAACATTCGGTGTAATAGTTGCATTAAAAAAAAATTAGGATCTCTGTGTGATCTAGGCCGATCAGCAGAACAGCTACTCTTATGCTCCTTTGTACACTTAGGTTTCTATGTCTTTCTTTAAAAAAGTATTTGCATAGTATGTTTGCTCTTTGTTGGTGCTTTAAGTATGTTTTATTACTAACTTAATAATTAGGAAATTACCCAAATTTGAAATCTTGAACTTTAAGTTCAAGTTTCTTCCTTAGCTTAGCCAGACTTTATCTCTCATTTCATTAAAAACTCTCCATTTTTTACCAAGTGAGGAAATTCTACAATTTCTCAAAATCACTATTAATCTTCATGACTTGAATGAGTAGTTAAAATGTATACATGAACTTTACTCCCAAAGCAGGATTAAAGACAAAAAGAAGAAACACTGGAATTAAAAAAAGTACAACTAAAAGCACAATTTTATAGGACTTTGGAAAATTTGAAATTTTTAGAAAAAATGCTCCTCCATATCCAGAAGCACAAGACCTGGAGTAAAACAAGGCTTTTCTTTCTCCAGCTACCACAATATCAAAAAGAAAGCATCGCCCCCATCCACGACTCAGACCTAAAACTACACCACGACCTCAAGCACCTCAGTCCAAGCCGGGTAAATTTGTAACTACTTGGGGTAAGAGAGATGGGTTGGCACTGTGCCTTAATGAGAACCCTAATTAAAGCACACAAGGGCAGTAGTAACTCTGGTTCTCCCTGAGTGTGAGAACATGGACATCATCGCTCTGCCTGGCTTTTAAGGAGAACATGTCTGGGTGAAACCTATTTAGTATCAGAAAACTATTTTTCTTACTATGTGAAGCTCTTCTTTCAAACTCTACATTTAGTGCAGTTCTATCAAAGTACACTCAGACCCTAAGTTGAAAGTTCTTCAGCAAAGTCAGTTTATTTCAGAGAAACAAATTTTAACTTCCTTGCATATTTGTAGGCTACTTGGACGACTATTGGCAGCATGCCAACTGTAGTATTATGTTACTTCTAAAACAGTGGAATTGAGAATGTGCTTGATACAAGCTTAAAATGAATGATCTAGTGATGGAAAGGTTTAATGCTGCCTGGATTTCGACCTTGGACTTTCACAGCGTTAGGAGCAACAAAAGGAAAATGAACCAGCTCAGGAGGACTAGATATGTGTGGGGTTAACAGCGGCACATTTGGAAGTAGCCATCAAACTGGTCAAAAGTTTTCAGATTTTATTCAGGCACTCAGAGATGATGCAAAGACAGCTGCCACCTTTAATTTGTACTTTTGCTGGGATTAGGGCAGACAGATTTTCTTCTAGGTATTGTACACCTTTATCCTGCTCTCTTACAAACCATCATTTGAACAATATTTTCAGACTCTTATGAATGCTTGGCAAGATCAATACAGATCACTTTGACGAATGGTTTTTATATCTGTTTCAAATGAATAAATTCTCTATTGCATTTGTATTCACTTAAACATAATCTTATGTGTTCATCTTCCATACAAGAACAGGGCAATTACGCTTTTAAACATAATTTATTTTAAGTAAATACTAAGTAAATGGAGTGCAGTACTTGTTAGATAGGGTTTTACATATGAGTTACAATTTATTAGTTTGAAACTTAGGAGAATTTCATGTTTGCTTGAGACACTTCAGATAATTCAAAGCTAAACCTAAAACCAACCATGATTAAATTTGGACAAATTTTCAAAGAATAAATATATATTCATCCCCTTAGTTGAGGAGTTAATTTGTTTTTCTTAGAAGAATTGATATACTAGCAGTATTTTTTCGGATATGAGTGACCTGATCTATACCTTATAAAACTTCTTTGGTTTCCTTTTTTTTTTTTTTTTTTTTCAGTGCCTGCGATAGTTATTGAACCTGTCACTCATAAACCGGAGGCTGCAGGAACAACATTAGGTAACTGATAACTGCTTTCAGCAGCCTGGTTCTTTCATTGCAAAGCCTTTCATTTCATCTTGCTTCATGTGGCATCAGTATCATTCTTTGTGACCATTCAATTACAATTCTTCTAAGAAGTGTGAAGACCTAACACTTTTAATAGAACCAGTCATGCATAATCTGCTTTAGATCATTTGTTCTCCATGTAACCTATTTATAAATCTTCCATGTCATTCTGAGTTTTGTTCAAGAGGTGCTTGTCTTAAAGGTGTGCTTCAGATTTATCCCAGGTCTCTATGGCTCACTTCAATAGATAAAGTCATTAAGAACTTTCATAAAACCAATGTGATCCATTATTAATGTACATTTCATCTTTTTCTCACTAATTATATGTTATTGTTTCATTTATACTTTGGTAATAATGTGTTCTTATTTTAATAGTTACATAGAAAATAGGTCAAAAATTAAATTATAAATCACAGATTGAGTATTTCATCATTCAAATTTAGCAATGGCTCTTGGCCATTTCGGTGGCAGTCAAATTGTCCTGTGAGACTTTGATTATAATTACCAACATTTATTTCTTGAATTAAATGATGTTTGTCCTTAAACAATTTCCTATAATAAAGTAGGAAAGAAAGGGGAGAAAATCATGTATGTATATACACAAGACCAGCTAAGATGATGATACTACTAAATTCTACCAGTTTTTAAAGGTAGAAGTTGATGCTTAAAATTTTTACTTTGACCAATTTTGCATGCTTGTATCTGGCAATTCAGGCAAGTACGCTGAAGACAGCAATGTGCAGTACAACAACCACTGCTGATACCTAGAAAGAAGGAAAGAATTTCCTATGATAAAAAAAGATACATAAAAAGTACATATGAGAAAAACATAAAACTGAAAAAGGAAATATCTGATAAGATATAAAACCTAGAGCCATATTTTCACCTCCCATAACTTCCAGAATCCTAGCTCATGTACATATGAAGTAATATGAAACTTTTTTCCTTCAGCTCCCACACCATCACAAAGGACACGTCGTCCACATCCCAGACCAAAACCTATCCCAAGTCTTGAAGCACCTGAGTCTAAGCCAGGTAACCCTGTGGTCTTAGTGTAAGAGCCAAAGCAGTCTAACCTAGCAGCACCTTGAGAGTGATGCCGCTGGCTGGGAGTAAGCAGCTTCGCCCTGTGGGAGTGAAGGTGCAATTCATGTGCAGCAGCAATTCCCATGGTGGAGGTGCCAAGAGGAACACAGCTTGGGGACAGTTGTGGGCAACTAAACATTCATGTTTCCTAGTTACAATCTGCTCTGTGGCCATGCACCTTAATAACTTCTGTTTATCTCTTGAAAATAAAGCTTCCTTAGAAAAATTAACATAGTTACAATTTTAAAAGATTAAGAGTCTTCAGTGTCCTCCAACTTCTAATACTTTGGTATTATATTCCAGATGTAGATGGCATGTTTTGGTCCTCAAACTGCAATACAATTGATGACAGAAACCTTTTCTTTATAAATAATGTAGAAAATGGCATTAGGTGCATGTGTGCAAATACAAGGCTGGTATTTAGATGCCACTGACAAATTGTGCTCCATATAAGTATTTGAAGGAGGGAAATAAAGGAGTGGCATCTTGAAATCACTCTTGGACAGGAATGAGTAGAATGATTCAAGGGATAAAATCAGAGAAATGAGCAGAGATAAACCAGAAGAGCCTGCTGGGATGCTGGTATAGTGGATGTCTTACCTGTTCAAAGCTTATCTGTATCTCAGTGGGTTCATAGATATCCAGAGTGGAGATTCTCAGGTGTCTGATGAAGCAGATGAGATTTGAACTCATAAACACCAGCAAGTTCTTTCCCTAGTCACATTCTTTCTTTTCTTACAATAGAGCAACAACTTTCTCAATTCATTATACTGAGACCTTAGTCTCTTTCCAGAGATAAGTTCTTAGCAGTACTGACGCAGTCCACTTTGGGTTATGAACTGGATAACCAAAGAAGGAACAATAGGGAGTTAGGTACCTGATAGGTATGTCTAAATTTTAGGAAATAAACTGTTTAGGTTTTTAGTTTAGTAAAGTTTTTAAAAAATGTTTGAAAGTTTCAGAAGCTATGTTACAGCAGAAAGGTTCATTTTGGGGAAATGTTGTGTCTTACTCATTGAAATCATTTTGTCTACCTTAATACTTCTTGCCAGTTCCTAATGCAGTGCTTGAACCTGTGACAGTCAGAACTGAGACTTGGGTTACAACGCAAGGTAATGACACATTGAGATGCTCAGCAAGTGCTCTTCTTTCTCCTTGTCAGACACACTGCATTCCTCTCAATATTAGAAGGTCCTTCCACATTATTAGACTGAAATGCTGCCCTCTGTAGTCATTCCATTATTTGCTTCATTCTGAAAGTACTGAAAGCTCTGACACTTAAAAAAAAGTTACTTGTTTCCAAGAGACTCCTGCTTGAAGTCAACTCATATTATCTGTTGGTCCTAAAACCACTGAAATTATTTTGTCATCTTGCATGGTTTTAACCAGTAAGTTTTTAAAGGTGACTTTAGAAACAAAATTGTCTTGACTTTAATAATTGTTATAGTACCAGGAAGTTTCCTTGTGGGTCTAAAGTTCTACTTAGTAATTATTATTCATTCATTCACTTATATTTCTGTGTAGTATTTGTTCTGAAACCTTATTTTAATGGTATTTTAATAAACTATAAAAGAACTTGTAACCAATCATCACTACTACTATGATATTTTAGCAGTGATTACTAATATTTTCACTTCCATGACAGTTCTATGTTTTAATTTTACTTCTTGAAAAGATAATTCCATTTTACATAGGATTTTTATACCTAATAGACTCAATTATAATGAGAGACAGGCTATAATAATGACAAAAGTTTAAGTTAGAAAGAAACATAAGGGCCAGCCAAATAGCTCATCAGATTAACAAGTGTGCAAGCAGGTGCAGGGACCAGAGATTGGATTCCCAGGCCTGCTGTGCTGGCCCAGCCCCCGGGGGCATGCTAAAATGGCAATTGAAACCGAGCACGGGGACGGTGATGGTGACGCATGCCTGTAACTCCAGCTCTTGCGAGGCTGTAAATAAGAGAATCACTAGAGTCTGATCTAGTAGTGAGACTCTGAATATCCTGTAGACCCTTCCCAAAAATATAGAAAAAAAAAATCCTAGAATATAAGAAGCATCTAATAAACTTTAGGGAATATGGAGCCATGATCCTTAAGTCCTATAATTTTTGAACTAATAAACTGTAATAATTGAGCAATAATTGAAAGTTTTCTTTCCTCAGCTCCTAAAACATCCCAACAGACCCGTCGTCAACGTCTGCATCCGCGTCCACGTCCACGTCCACGTCCCAAACCTAAAACCACACCAAGTTCTAAAGCTTCTCAAACTGTACTGAGTAAATGTGAGTTTATGCCAGGAGTGGCTCCTGTCCACACTTACGAGTCCATTTTTAATGCAGTTGGTGGGAGTGACAGACAGCTTGTGTTGATTAAGGCAAAGTATCCTGCTGTTGTTATCACTGTTGAGCTTGCATGGGAACATATAGTTCAAGGCCATCGTGGTGGCTGAGTTATTTGGGCATTCTGCATAAGAATCTTCTTTAGGGGAGATAGTTCAATGGCTTAAGAGCCTGCCAGGCAAACGCAAAGCCCTGAGTTCAATTACCCATACTAAGTAAAACGAAACAAAAAACTAACAGAAGAATCGTTTCTATTTCTATGGAACTTTCTTTTACTACCACTTATTTCATTCTATTCTCTTTATTTTTTTTGTTTTATTGAACTACAAATGTCAATCAGACAGTTTCAAGACACCTTAATAATACAGATTCGATAAATTAATACATTGCAAACTGTTTTCATAATGTTTTGGTATTTTACAAGGTGCATACATATTATATTTACAGATATTATTTTAGCAGATATCTCTTATCAGTGAATTAAGAGTGTAGCTGCTTACTTATCTTGTTTTTTATACCTGAATTATATCAAAAATTCAATAATTATTCTCCTAGTGGATGACCGTAGTACTAGAAGCCGACATAATATCCTGTCATTCTATTCTCTTAAAGATAAAATGTCTACATCTTAATTGGAATCAAGCTCTATTTAAAGAAATAAATACTCACTACTTCCCATCTTTCTAAAGTCACAGCAACATTGGGGGCCCGGGGAAATGGCTCAATAGAATAAGCGCTTCCCTGGCAAACGCAAGGGCCTGAGGTCAATTCCTGGTTCCGCAAATTAAATAAATAAATAAATAAATAAATAAATGAAGTCACAGCAACAGCTGTGAGATAGCACAGTAGTAGGGACTTGTTCCTACCATTCAAACTGTGATATGCGGTAGGAGAAGACCTGCCCCAAATGAAACACACACAGACTGAGATCACAGAAACAAGGTGCTTGTATATGCAAATCAAACTTGATTTTTAAGGATACTGTTAACATCTGTGACCTTAGAGAAAGAAAAGTTTATGAAGAACAGAAATAAAGACATAGCAGAAATGGGTTTTTAAAATCTTGAGGTTGAAAAAAGACAGAAGGGAACTAGAAAGCCCAACCATGGGGCACAGACTTCCTGAAACAAGTTGAATCCTGCTTCTAAAAGGTGATGATAGTTTTGTTCGGGAAAATCCATAGGAGCAATTAAATAAAATTATCACAGCTATGTTTAAGGAATTTGGATCTGATGCAAAAGCCATCAGTGATGTTTTCTATCCACCTAGACTGCTGTAGGAAAAGCTGCTTTCCTGGGTCCCACACGTTAAGTAGATGCCTGCTCTCTTTGTTGAGCATGTTCGCCTCAACTGGGATGGCAGCCTGCCTCCCAGCGTGAGTTCTTAATAAGATCGGTGCGATTTGCTCTGCTTTATCTTTTGTTACATCCCTTCTCACACGTAAGGCTATTTGTGATAGCCAGGATTATTTAGACATATTATTAAAGTGTCTAGCAGGAAGCCAATAATTGAAGAGCAGTTAGATAAGTCAAATTATTTGATGAATGCTTAAGTTTTAAATTTTTATTACAGTAAAAATACATTCTTATTAATCAAAATATTCCCCCTCACTTTGTACACATTTACAAATCTTGCCATTTTCTGAAACAGTTCTGGAAGTATCTTTTTTGAGTGCCTTTACAAAGTATGATAAAAAGATGGTGAATGTCATTGTCTTGTGCCATCTAACGCAGAGGTGCATTCATAAAAACATTCCAGTATGTCCTTATCCATCTAGTCACTAAATCTGACTGAGTTTTCTGACCTGAAAGTTAAAATAATCATGAAAGGGTTGTTTTCAATCAATTCAGCAAATCAATGGTAACCATGACAGAGAAAAAAAAAAAAGACACAAAAGAGGACTTCCAGAACTGCTTAGGAAAGTGACAAGAATAATACAATAACTGTTCAGAGAAAGAGGAAGAGTGTTTTGGGAAGAATTAAAGGCAATGTGTCTTTTACTGCAGCAATTTTTTAAATTAAGTATTCACCATGTTTTTCAATCCCCGTTGTATATTTTGGATAAAATATCTTATACTTCCAGGGCAATTTTCTATAATAGCTGGAATCAGGTACTCAGATGCCTAGAAGAATGTCACATTGACTTTCAGTGTGTTTTGGGTTGTGCAGGCTATAGTTGAGGAGCTCTTAATATAATGTTTATGAGGCTATAGGGTGATGAACAAGTACTAAATTTCATAAATTTTTGTAAAGCTGCCATACCATATACCTCTTGAAGCAATATTATACTGGTAAGATTTAATTTGCTGGATTTTCACACATGTTTATTTGATTGCTTTTAATTAGTTCCTACTGTGGATCTTGAACCTGGTACTCTTAGCACTGGAGCTCCAGACACCATAGGTAATGAGAATGTGTGTCCTTCAGATAATGCTCTTTCTCTTCATTGTCACATCATTCAGTCTCTTCATCTGAAGACCATTCCATTGTCCTCCATTGTCATTCTTTTGCAGTCTTTGTCTTGAAATTGTGCTAGGCTCTATGTCCA
Source organism: Ctenomys sociabilis (assembly GCA_004027165.1). Classification (NCBI taxonomy): domain Eukaryota; kingdom Metazoa; phylum Chordata; class Mammalia; order Rodentia; family Ctenomyidae; genus Ctenomys; species Ctenomys sociabilis. The sequence goes on from PVKA01008816.1 coordinate 10,461, forward strand.
GTTATTAGCTGAATCAAAGAGAACTGTGCATAAAATAATTTCAGGATATGCATTTCTTGGCCAGGGAGAGATGGCTCAGTAGAATAAGCGCTTCCCTGGAAAGTGCGAGGGCCTGAGTTCAATCCCTGGTTCCACAAAAAAAAAAAAAAAAAAAAAAAAAAAAAAAAAACATGCATTTCTTCACGTCATGTGATCACGTGCATTTGTTTAAACAGCATTGAAAATTAAAGCAATATTTCAAAGTTAAGGCTCTTATTTATGCTTCATCCTTCAACAACTGTTAAATTCTGTAATTTGATTCTCATATTTCTTTTTAATATAGTAGGGTTTATATGACATAGTGGTGGATCTGTTGTTTTAGGGAATGATGCTTTTACTAAATTGTCAAATTCTAAAATATGCCAAACTTGGAGCATTTGGTTGTTGTTTTCCATGATCAGAAAGACTGCCTCTCCTTGTGTAGCAACTTTAAAATGTTTCTAAACTTTTCTGAATCAAGGACACTGAGATGATGTCATGGTTCATCAGTTAAGCGTTGTTCTTTAGGCTTTTAAACATATGAACATTTATTGTGTTCATAATTATTTAAATAGTATGCAAATGAGCAGACAGTTGCTTCAACATTTTTTAAATGCTCTTTTTAGTCAGTCCAAAAAACATATATTATTGAAAACCTATATATTAAAACATATGTTAAACTTGTCCAGTAGACTTTCACAACAGCAAGGGTCAGGTAATCAAAAGTCTAACCTGATACTCTTAGAACTGTTTTCTAATAGAAACATCTTGAGCACTATGTACTAATATTCAGCTCTGTACAATGTTATGTTGCAAGTCTATACATCATTATGTTAATATACATTTGGCCATGGCTTACCTGGATCTGCAAGACTGCTCTTCTCTCATTTCTCAAACTAAAATAAATCAATTGGTAAAATTAACCTCAAAGTAATTTTTTAATCTCTGATTTATTTTACTATTTTTGGACAGTTCTTACAACAGTCCTTGAACCTGTCACTTTTATAACAAAGGCTCCAGAAACAACAATAGGTAATTATATTTTATGTTCTTTAACAATATTTTTCTTGGTCATTTTCAACTTATTCCATCGTCATTACAAACACACCATCATCAGCTTTCTTAGACTGTCTTGTCATCTATTGTTGTCAACTTTATATTGATTCTTCTTAAAAATATTATATAATCATAACAGAAGTTACTGGTGTTTTAAAAGGACCTAGAATATCTTTTTACTTGCTAGCGTTACTTGAGTTCATGTCATGTACTTTTTCTAAAAAGCATTCACATCTAAAGCTGAATTTCAAATACAAGTTGGTAATGTCTATGTCTTATCTAGACAGATTAGACTATAAAATTTTTATTATACCATGAATTCCTTATAGTATTTAAAATTTTTATTGTAATCTAAGACTCCTACACTTAGATTGCCAAAGTTTTTTTGAAATTAGAGATTTATAAATCTTTGTTTTTTGACTTAGTTTTGCTTGTAAATTTTCCTTCTCAAAGAGAATCCTCAGTATGTACAAAACAATTGGAAAAATAGGATAAGATATTTTAATCTTACATATGCATTAAATCTTAAGGAAATATAATGTATTTTAGAAAAATAAAACTTTTCTTTACAATGCCACCTTCACCAAAATAATCCAAAGTTTCTTCCTTCAGCTCCCAAAACACTACGAATGCGTCGCCCACGTCCCAGACCTAAGACCACATCCAGTCCTGAAGCATCTCAGACAAAATTGGGTAAATGTGTGATCCCTTAGTTTCAGGGGTGAGTCCTACAGCCTGTACCAGTGCTTTCCTAAAACAAAGCCTGTGACAGGTCCTCTAAGAGTCAAAGCATTAGATGTGGTTAACATCTATTGCCTCTATAGAGCTGTCCAGAAAAATATGATTTCATAATTTGGGGATACTGGTGATTAAGTGTGAGTGAAGTTCTTGCTTTCTCTTGAAAGGTGAGTGGACAGAAACATTGGTATATGTATTTGTAGTTATTTACTACTCTATCTGCTTCAAAACATTTGTTTTAGCCATAATGTCATTTTTTTCCACTTATGTGAATCATAGTATGCTACATAACAGAACTCAAAGGTCATGAATATCTTCTGCAATTAGATATTCTGGCATAATATAACAAATTCTTCAAAAAACTATTACATATTGCTTCCTGCCCACTTTAAAATTTAGAAAAATTGTCATTTGAAGCTCTATTTTGAAAGAAAAGGATTTTTCCCTGTATTTAAACTTCCCTGTCTTCATGTTGTTGCTTTTAATTAGTTCCTACTCCAGCCTTTGAACCTGATATTCATAGTACTGGGCCTCCACCAGCAACATTAGGTAATGATTTTTGTAACTTTTCTTAAATGCTTTTTCTCTTGCTCATTAAACAATAGTTACTCCTTCCTCACAAGATTACTGTTATCACACTATTTCGTCCTTATCTTACTAACAGCTAGAAATCTCAATTCAAGTTTTATCTATTGTTTTTAATGACTACTTTTACATTCATTGAAATATATCCATGTACCATTGTATCATACAAAGGAGTGGTAAATCTTGGGTCCAAATTTCTCCTTTTCCTTTTAATGTTTAGATCTGTAGAGTTACAACAACTAAATAGCATAAACTTCTTCTAACTTAACTTTCCATGGGATCTGTATTACTGCTATTGCCCTATTTCAAGCAATGAGGTCTTATATTTTTTATTATTAATAAAATCAAAGTTATTCCCTGGAAGTTACAGACTACACTGTCATAAATATGCTTGGCTACTCTTATTTTCTTTCTTTCTTTTTAATTTTTATTTATTTAGGGCTGGCACAGCATGTGGTACTGGGGATTGAACCCAGCTCCTTGCACTTGTCAGGCAGGTACTTAAATCACTGAGCTATCTCCACAGCCCTGGCTACTCTTATTTTCCACTACCTTTTAGCAATGAATCTGAAACTTTACCATGTAGGAGCTTTTCTGAGTGTATGCACATTAATATTTACCCCTTTTTTAACATTCCTGTTTGCTTTTGGTCTCTAAAGGAACCCTCAGTGAAAATAAGTAACAAATTAAATCAGTAATATTTATGAGTTAGGAAGTCAACTTGATAAAATATATAGAATGCATACAATACTGTTCAGGCCTGTAGACCTATAAGCCCTACAGTACACCAAGATGTTCTTTCTTTAGTTTCAAAAAACATAAAAAAGGAAAAAAGATTGTCATCTGAAGCTCTATTTTGAAAGAAAAGGATTTTTCTTTTTTCTGTTCACCTCTAAAACTTCAAACTTCCTGAAATTTCTCAGTCATAATCAGGAAAATCTTATTCCTAGATTAAGGAGTTGCTCCAGCCAAATGTAGTTGAGTGTCTGAAAGGACAATGAAGTGCCTTGAACTTCTGTATCCTCTAGGACAAGACATTATTAAATGACAACAGTCACAGAGTCAGCTGTTGGGTTCTTAGCTCTGAGAGATCTGTGTGGGAGCCAAATTTACCTTGTGCCCTATGGAAGCATTGTTGCTGATGTGTCACATTCACTTTTCTTATTCTATTTCATCCCTTTTCAGTTGTGCTGGCTTTTTTTTTTTCAGTACTGATACTTTTGTTTTTGCTTAGGTAGATATTATTTAGAGTAACAATGTAACTTGAATGAGGCCTCTTCCCAAAGTTCTCTTGGGTATAGTTTTCTAACTATGGGATCCTTGGATTACATAAGATCAGCCTGCTTAATCAAGGGGTAAAAACAAAATATTAAGAGAATCAAGTGATTGTGACAGAGTTGTTGAGACTTGCAATAGCTATAGGGGCCAGGTAATGTGGGAGGCTGAGGCAGGAGGATTACTATGAGTTCAAATCAATCCTGAACTGCAGAGTGAAACCAACTTGAAAAGACAGAGAGAGAGAGAGAGAGACAGAGACAGAGACAGAGACAGAGACAGAGACAGAGACAGAGACAGAATGAGAAATAGCAATGATGTGGATTAATGGGTAGAAGGGTGGGTACAGAAAAAAATAATGAGTCTCAGTGCCTGTTCAAAGTGGTAAAGGGGGTAATCAAACTAGAATATAGAACAAATCCTGTCAGGTGATATTCAACATGTGGCTAGTATTACCACCATAGAATTAGCTATGGGAAACTCTTAGAGACTCCTTATGGAAACCAAAATTCAGTCAGCAGGCCATCAGAAGGATGCTTTAGATAGGAGTCGGGTATTGTTTTTGCTGTGAAAGTTTGGATTGCACATTCAATCTTTTACAACTGTTTAGTTCTGTTGCTGTAGCTGAGAGATAACCAGCACTATTATGTAACTGTGTCCTCTATCATTTTAGTTCGCTATGTGGTGAACTTTATTCAAATGGCATAACATTTTCTCATCTTGTAAAATATTATTCTTCTCATTTTTTTTGAGTGCTTAAAAAGTTTGACAGTCATTCTTAGCTCACAGGTCAAGCAGAATTCTGGGTTTGGCAGGAATACAGTTTGCTAAGCATTTTGCATGGCTTTCTGTACCCTTGCAATTTTGAACCTTCTTGCTTCAAAATTGATATTTCTTTCTAAAAACTATGAAATAACTAGTCATGATTAGTTTTACAACTTGGATGCTTTTCTTTCCATCTACTGAACTGCAAACTCTTACTTTGAAACCAGTGACATCATCAAGGCTTCAAATGGCTTCCAGTCACCCTGGTAAATACATTGTTTTATCTGTCAGACTGCACTATGAGCTACAGAGGACAAACTGTAGTCTTCCAGGAGCTTCACTTCTGAACATCAAAACACGAAAGAATATAAATTTTGTAATTCTAAATATTGTGGATTTCTTAGTTTATACTTGCACATTGGTGGTTAGTAATACATTATGTTAATATTCACTGTCTAGCTGTATAAAAATACTTCTCCCCACTTAGTTTGCCATGTATTATTCTAGAGAACATTAAGATCTCTGATCAATTGGCCAACAAATCTTTTAGAACAACTGATTATATACCTTATCTTTATTTTTATCAAGTTGTGAATTTGTAGTACTCTTTAGCAGTAAGCTAAATTTCTGCTCTGCCACCTAAAAGGAATGCCAGTTCAGCTGTGATCATCAAAGGAGAAATTTCCCATTTCAGTTAAGATGAAAAAGTAACCTTCCACTTTAACAATGTGAACATTTGAGAACACACTTCCACTCAAAATTGGAAACAAATTCTTAAAGTCAGTATTAGCAATACTCATGCTTCCTGACATTTAATTTTGAAAAGTTTTCTATTTTTCCCAGCATAGAAAAGTAATTTATTTTTATCTCTTCTGAGTATTTTAATTGTATAAATGGCATTTTATATAGGTGTAAGTTATGGTTATTCTTAGTACCTTGCAACAGTTATATAATGAATTCAAGTCAGTTATCAGAGCTTTATTGGCATTAAAATAAATGTCACTGTTAATATCATAAGATTTAACATTGAACACTTCCAAGACACAAGGTGCCTTTCTACATGCTTGGTTTATGATAATTTATTTAATATTCACAACTCATCCTTGATCAATTGTTCCATGTTGTGTTTTTGCTAGTTTCTGATATTCTGGAATCAGTTACATTGCATACTGAGTCATCAAAGGAGACTGTAGGTAAAAAATATTCCCCGGTGGGAAGTCAGTCTTACATGCTTTTCCATCTCATTGCAAAAGGCATCTCTGGATGTCCTCATGCTTTGCAGCATTTCACAGCCACCCGCTTCTCTTGTCTTGTGCATACTCATCCAAAGAGCTCAATAGTTACTCTATGTGGCACATGGCACAAGTGTCTGCTACGGTTCTGTGCCAGTGCCATATCATTAGTCTTCTCTCACTGCATAAAAATTTTCAACTACTTCTGCTCACCTTTTAAATATATGTACCTATGTGAATATGCACATAGATGCACATCCGATATTTCCTCGTCATTGCGTCTTCAGGATTCCTCTACATGCCTTCTAAAGATGCGTATGTATCTTTTTCTCTTAGTAGACGCTTATGCAAGAATATGCAAGGAACTTTAATTATCTGCTTGGCTCCAGATAACAACTGTTATAGACTTCTGGTTGTGTGTGTTCTTTGTGTTTTCCAACAGCACACTGCTTTCTTTTCTGCCCTACTAACTTAAAATCTATCTGACTGTTACCTATGCTCAGTGTAACTAACCTATGTTTTCAAATTTAGTACAGGGTTCTATGACCTGCCCTTTGGTCTCCACACCACTAACTTCCCATTCCCTGTTTGTTCCCTAGCACCAGCTGAAACAGCTTATCTATATCCCACTACCAAAATACCTCTCAGACCAGAGGAGTCAGAGACTGAAGGTGATAATGTTTTCTTGCTTTAATTTATTCACTCACCACATTTCAATTAGTATTTGTGACAATTATGGACTATAAATGTTTATGCTGTGGCAACTGATCTAAAACTGAACAGAATTAAAAAGCTGTAACTTCCAATATTCTTAGGTACTTAAAGTGATAATTGACTCTCCAAAAACAGAATAAATCCCAATTTCTCTACTGATGTCTGAAAATTGAAACATAATAATAGTTAAAAGTACAGCAATGGAAGAGTTTATTCCACAGAGCTCCTCATTGTTTAATTATGCTAAAGCTTTGATGTTAGTTAGTGAATTAAAGTAATAAAATAGAATAACCCTTTGAAATCCATTATACTATCTGTAAAATTATGATACAAATTCTTGGGAATGAGGTGTGTTGATATTTAATAAAGAAACACATGACAATAGTTTAATAGTTTAATATCTTATAATTCTTTGAAACTGTTCTCCTTTGTTTTGATACAGTTGTGGAATCTGTTTCGTATGTGTCTGAACCTCCTGAGATCACACGAGGTAATGACACCATCGGCAACCCAAACCATGTGCTTTCTGTCCCCGCTGCACCATCTCCTGCAAGCCTTAAGGCCTCTCTCTCGAATTCATGTTGTACCATCGTCACACAGTCAATTTTTCTTCTAAGTGTTCTTAGTCGTGAGCACTGTCCCAAAATGTCTCTCGTCTTCAGTTTTCCTTCAAGACTTGGGTCTCTTTTTCTACTTTACATCAGCCAAAGTGTTGAATGTAAAGCATCTTTTCCCCTCCATGTTGACTGATCTGCCAACACGGTAATTCAACACGTTGAATGTTCCAGTGATAGTTTTCTACGGTGATCCATTGATATTTCTGACCTAGCATCATCCTTTCCATTAACATTCACCCCATCACAGTCATCTCCGTGTTTCATTCATTTTTCTCTAATAAGTGAAATTCTGCCCTTCGTAACTTGCTTGTGTTGTTACATTTCTTAAAATTACATTTTTCCTTCATGGCTCCTATTTATTGTATCTTTCTAGAAATGTTTAAGAGGCAAGATCCCCAAATAAAGTAAAGCTTACAAATTAATGATTTGATTTATTTAAAAAGTTTTTGTTTTTGTTTTTCCTCTTTAAAACAAAAAAAGTACAACAGAACACAGCATCTGTAAGCACTTTTGAAATTAATGAATTACAGAGAAAGAGAACTGTGGTTTTGCTGCCGTCTTACAGCTTTCTTCATTTGTAAAGTCTTACCATCCTGTCCATTATCTGTAATTCTGGCGCATCAACACGGTAATAACCTCACATACTTGCCTCCGGTCATCACAGAAATCTCTTCCTTTCCTTCCCAAACTACAGTCTTAGCCATCCTCCAAGTGAACCTGGTAAATACACTATTTTTTATGAATGAGTTGAGTGCAAAATGACAATTTGTCTCTTCTGGATGCCAGGCCCTGGTTTCAGCACTCTTATCAGAGCGCTTGGCAGGTGAGCCTACCTGTCCAGCATAGAACTCTGCAGCTACCATCAGCAAGCTCTCAAGGGAGAGTGCTGCACATATGTTAAGTGTACTGCTTGATAACATCTCTTGGCTATTCTTCATGTATTTACTTCAGTATCTAGAAATACTTCTGGGAAAGAAATGTATATTCTATGATATTTTGGCTATATATGTGTATTCTAATTTTAATTAGTCTATCATTGTGACTAGTTTTATAACTTCTGTAGCCATGTAAGTTTAAGACATCTAAATTGTGTTTGAGGACAGAAATAAGTTTTATACTGTAATCACATAAAACAATATAACTGGCTACTCACCCTGTCATTCCTTAGGGCTTTACTCCTTTCCTGCTTTTGGGTAGTGATTTGGCCATTTCACTGTATGTAGAGAACTAAAATCAACTCTGGCTAGTCATAAAGGTTTACTTGGTGCAATCTGAAATAAATGAAAACAAATTTTTATTTAAAACCAGCATGGAAAAACACAAATGTGTCTCTTCTTACAATGAGAAATCTTTTCAGTGGATATGGATTTTCACAGGCTAAAGGTTCAGCATAAACTCAACTTTACTTTTGATTATCATTAATTTTTGCATGGCTTTATTTATAAGAGATATAGGGATATAAATTATATTCATTACATTCCGAAATGTCCTATTAAATATTGCCTGTAAACTCTGCTGTACAGTTATTTTCCAGAATTCTATATTGACTCCAAAAATGAAATCTAATATCTTTGCAAAATGTATTTCATAGACCTAATAATTTATATTATTGAAATATCTAATTGTAAATATTGTAGTCAGTGATTCCTATTCTGATTTTTTTTTTCTGCCAGGGATTGAACTCAGCTCCTTGCACTTGCAGGCAGGCACTTAAGCTGCTGAGCTATCTCCCCAGCTCTATTCTGATTTTTCATTGCATTGCTTCATGACATGCCATTACCTTTGTAGGATCTGTTATATGCTCTGGGGAAAGCAATTTGCATGTCAGTTGGAATCTCAGAAAGGGAGCTGACAATCAGAAAATCACAACTTATCAAGCTCAAATCATCAAAATTTAGGGTTGCAGGGTATCTAATAAATCATGTAACTTTTGATGGAACAGCTGAATCTATAAACCTAATGACTGGCAAATAATCAAAGTGGTCCACAGTAAACAAACCAGTGTAATCTCTGAGACATCTTGATGTTGATCTCTCTATAGGCAAGAAGCTGCCACTGAAGCCACTGTGTGCCTTGTGAATTTTTATTTATTATCAGGAAGAAGCCGCTGTACACTCATTCAGAAACTTCTGGTGTCTAATACCTCTCACTTTCAGCAAGCTTCTTAAAGTGCCTGAGGCCGCATTTTATTTCCTTTATCCCCAAAACACTTCAGTTCAACAAAATGATGTCTTATCCCAAACTGCAGCGCTTCATCTGATAATTCTTTTCCTTCCTCAGGTTATATAATTAACTTCCTTGGTGAAGAAGCAATTGGTTTTTAAAATGAATGTCCTAGAACTTCTTTAAGAAAGTCTCAGCAAAAGATTAGTGCTGTAGAATAGCATCTTTATTGCTCAGTTTTTCTTCTCCAGCATAATCAATAAAAATTGTGTTTTATCAGGTTGATTTTTCCCATTGTGATTTGATCTTAAGACGAAACCTATATTTGGAATATAATATGGCAATTTTCTTTTTGTACATAGAAAAATTGCATGTGACTGTATTTTATTTAGCACATCTGGATATTTTGATGAAATGATATGAATTTGCAAGAGGAATGAATCATTGTTATTATGAGATTTAGTTTCAAGCTGTTTAAAAGGAATTTGTAGTAGATATTTCCAAAATTCTAATAGCTCTATTTTGCTGGTGTCAGTCAACATGTTTTTTTCTTTGTTTTCTGTAATGTCAAAAAATTATCTACCTCTACTGTATAGATCTTTAAGAGTTTTAACTGCGAATGCTGTGTACTTCGGTTTTCACTCAACAAACATCTGAGCTTCCAGAGACTTCGATAATGTGATTCTTGATGGATTTAAGCATTCCAAACCTATGTCTTTTGTTTAGATCTCAGGCAGACACCACGGACTCCTCCCAAAACAAAAACATCACAACACCCAAGAATCCCACAAACTCAATCAGGTAAATATGCACTTTACCCTGAAAAATATGAGATTTCTGGAAATATTCTGTTGAACAATAGCAGAGTGTTTAAACTTTGTGAAATGAGTCTTCCACATACAAAAGTATTTGCAGTTTATTTATTTTTAAACTCGGTTAAAAAGTACATCACGGGAAGATTTACTCCACAGAACTTCTTACTATTTAAGACGGGGATCACCGAGAAGCACATTCCTGCGCAGAGTTGCCTGCCTATTCCCCCACTTCAGTCCCAAACGGAGACTACGTCCTCCACTCCCACTGAATGTGCTTCCCCTGCCTTAAAATTATCACTAATGTATGGCCTGCTCACAAAAAATCGGAGGTACAGTGATCTAGCATAGTAGGAATTGAAAATATACTAACACTAAAGTTTCAAAAATATTTGGTAGCATTAAAATTATTCTTAATGGGGATGAGGGAGATAGCTTAGCAGAATAAGTGCTTGCCTGGCAAGCACAAGGTCCTGAGTTCAATCCCCAGTACCACAAAAAAAATTTACTTTTTTAAAAAAATTACTCTTAATGATTAAAATATTAAAAACATTATACTAATAATATACTCTGTTGTGTAAATATATAAAATTACCTAGCTGATATTCACCCGGAGAATAAAACTATTTGGCAACAATAAATACACTTGAAACATTAAGATATAAAAATTATTGAGGAAAAAGGAAAGACTAGTTAATATATAATGAATAGCGTAAGGAAAATATATAAATTTTAACATAACTACCCAAATTATTAAATATTATATATAAGTACAGAATATACCAACCGTGTATATTAAATTTATTAATAAGAGTAAAAATATAATTTAAAAATTATGATTTTAAAATTACATGAGAGGTAGTTTTTACCTTTTTATTTGTGTATATGAAAAATCACAAGAACAAAAAGGAAATAGAAATCTGAAAAGCATGAAAACTCATGAATACTGGAATATAAGAGAAAAGTTGATTAATAAGAAATACAAAAAGTTAAGACCTTTGGTCTCTAAATTCCTGGTTTATAATTTTTATGTGAATGCAATAAGTATTAATAAGTAAGATTTCAAAGGGGGCAGGGAGATGGCTCAGTGGAATAAGCTCTTCCCTGGCAAGCAAAATGGCCTGAGATCAAACCCTGGTTCCGCAAAAAAAAAAAAAAAAAAAAAAGTAAGATTTCTTCATAATTTATCTTATATCAGGGAACTCTGTACTTATAAAAATATACCGTAGTAAATTAGAAGATTTTAAAAAAGTTGTTATACTAGAGCCTAATTTTCCACTATAATTTTTTGAGACAGTATCTCACTGTTCAGGGATTACAGGCATGTGCCACCACACCTGGCCCAATTTAATTCCTTTCCTCCAGCATTATGCTGTGAATCAAAGGTCATAACCTTTAAATACATTGCTGAAAATGTAAAATGTTGAGTTATAAAATTCCAGAGGCAAGAAAATGAACCGTAAATAAGTTAGACTTTTTCTGTCTTTTTAAGACAAGTTTTCTCTCTGCAGTTCAGACTGGCCTTCCATTCACGTTGTAACCCAGGCTGGCCTCTAACACACAGTGATCTTCCTGCCTCAGTCTCCTGACTACTCGAATTATAGGCCTGCACCACCATGTGCAGTTGTCTATTACATTTGCATTTTGTCATTCCAAAAGCATAATTGTGGAAAACAATTTTAGTTCGTGAATACGCCCATCTGAAGGTTCCCCGAGTGCCTGAGAAGTGCAGCAGTAGAGTGAAACTGTCCTTCCAGTGCACTGTTTCCTTTTACAGTTCTGCTGTTGCCAAAGATTACTTTGTCCAGGATTCATAAGATTCTAATCTTAGTTTACCAATTTTGCCTACTTTACCTTCAATAGAGACATGAGAGTCAGTTTAAGTAGAAGTCCAGAAACATATCCATAAGGAAAATCACCCTTGCCTTAACTTAATTGCTGTCTCTTCTAAATGGAGATTTTAAAAAAGATGCTGTTTTTGATTGTTTTGTCAAATTTTTATTTGTAAGATTCATTTTCCTAAAAGTATTTTTAGTGTATCTGTTGCTAGAGCTCGTGATTAATATCTGTACCAATAGGACTTTGTTTCGCCAGTGTTCAAGCTATTCCTTGTTGTGCCTTAGGTGACTGAAAAACACTAAAACCAAATGACTTATGATCTGAGTTCTGTCTTTCAGCACCTAGGGGGTCCCCGAGAGCTACTTCAAAACCTAAAATGTCACCAAGTCCAGAAGTGTCATACACTACATATGGTAAATGCTTTACTTTATGTTTAAGCCAAATGCACGCCACTGTTGCACTCAGCTGAACTGAAATGTGAGTTGATGGATTTGAGATTAATAGTTCATGTATGTAGCCTGTTTATTGCAGAGGTCTCCTAAGAGTTGTCCAATTGTTCATATTGTAAAGCTATTATTAAATTTGAAAGGCGGGGTATTATGTCAAAAAATAGAGTGACTTCCCTAGAACTGAAATTCTTATTCCTGACCTCCAAAACTATAATCTCCTAATTCTAATTGTGCTGGGCTCAACATTTTCACACAATATGAAGATGAAATCATTTGGTTTTCATCCCCGCACAGAATAAAAGAAAGATAAAATGGAACTTTATAAATAGAATAGATTTTTTGCTGTTTGTTTGGGCCCATTAATTTTACTATGTCTGATACTGAGCTCTTTTCCCTGTCAGAGTACATTTTAAAACTTTATAGAGCAGTAGTGTGATTTAAGAAATATATTACATACATACACACAAATGTTTTGCAGCTGAGAGCATAACTCACAGGTAGAGTTATGCTTATGCTTATCATATACAAGGACTTGGATTCAATCTCCAAGCCAATCATAACTTTTAGTTACAAATATGTTTTCTTTCATATCCTCTGAGAAGACCTTCTGATCACTTATGGAGATCTCTTGTTTGTGGGATTGTCTTGGGAGAACTACAGAAGTTCAGATATAACATGCACCTTATCATCATTGCCATTTACATCTAGTCATCAAAGGGCGTTAGGAAGATATTAATTTTTACATACAAATCAAACTCATTTAACCCAGAGAATCTGAGGGAATGTTGAACATTGTTTTCTTTCTCTTTACAGATATAATTATTATAAATTTCTGTATGTTTTGGCAAAGTACACAACTGTTCACAGAACCAAAGAATTCCTAAGTTATAGTTTTAAATGATAACGTTGTAGAAGCAAGTCTGAATTCACTTGCATAATATTTTTACACAGAGGGTGTTATTGTTGCTGTGCTACAGTGAGGTTGCTGCTGCGGTGCTAGAGAGAAGCTTCTCCGTCCTAAAGTCTAAAAATTAACAACAACAACTAATATGAACATTAAGTTTTAAAATGAGGGTCTTCCTATTTTCTAATAGCCAATGTACTTTTGGTTGTAAAATGCAATAGAAATTGAGTTGTTGGGCCAGGCAGATAACTCAGCAGATTAAAGAGCCTGCTTAGGCAGACACAGGGGACAGGGATTCAATCCTGAGACACTGAGACAGTGAATGAGACTAGGCATGGTGGCAAGCACCTATAATCCCAGTGCTTGTGAGGCTCAAAAACAGGAACAATCACTATGAGTCTCATCTGCATAGTGAGACCCTGTAGACCCTGTGATAAATGCATTTAAGAAAAGAGAAGAAATTGAGTTGTTATAGTCAACCACATAGATTTGAGTTGTTGTATTTACCTTTAATTATAGAGGGTAATGTGATCCCAGGGGTGTGATTTCACTGCATCACCCTATCTTTTTTTCTTTTTAATGGTTAATATTTGCTTTAACTTTACCTACATCTTGTTTCCTATAGAAGCTCTGACCCAACACTTGTTGGTCTTATCTACCAACTCTCCAGCTTTACATGTTCAGAGATAGAATTCTGTCCCGAAATGCAATGGTGAACTCTGTGATCATGTGGATCCCCCTCATTGCCTCAAGGATGGGGTGCTTATAAGAATAATCATAAATGTGCTGGCCCCTTCCCCAGGGCACGCTGAAACTGATCGAGACTGAGCATGGTGGCACAGACCTGTAGTCCCAGCTCTTGGGAGGCTGTAAACAGGTGGATCACTATGAGTCCAATCTAGTAGTGAGACCCTGAATACCCTGTAGACCCTTCCCCACCACCCCTGAGAAAAAAGAATAATCATAAAGCAATTGCTCACATGTTTCTATTTTCTTAGCAGAGTTAGATTCTCTTGCTTTCAGATGGTTTAGGGTTCTATCTTGCATTTGCATTCTAATAAGTCCAAGACCTTGTTGACCAAATCCCTTTAAAAAGATGATAAATTACATATGTATTTAATATGGATTGGTATCTTAGAGAAAAAAAGTCCAAAATATTCTGAAATTGGGATACAGATATATTTTATCATGATATTTATCTTAAATGTATCCTGAGATATCAGAAGCAATAAACTTGGATTTTCATACCATACCGAATAGTCAGGACATGTAAGATTCTATAGAATCTTCTCCTCCCTTCTATAAATTCCCATGGCAAGTTTAATTCAAGGAAGTATTAATCTCCTCCAAATCTTCATCTCAATTATCCACTACACCTAATGAGGGCACTTCACAAATAGATTTCACGTCATGTCCAAACCAAAATATAATTGGTTTCTTTCTAGATGTGCTTTGGAGGAAAATTTTAGTATTAGGATGCTCCCTGATAGAAGACAGATGGAACTTGAAGCCCAAGCCCAGAGCTCCTGACTCAGTAGAACTCTGTGTTCCTGGCAGATTCTTGTCTACATAGAGACCTGTTGTGGCATTTGGGGACCACAAAGCGTTTGGATAGATTCTAATCATTGGAAGTGAACTAGAAAGAAAAATTTAGATTTCAGCAGATCTTCATGAATGTCTTTGTACTTACTATCTTGGTAAATTCTCCGTTGCAGTTACATATGTCAGCATTTTTGCAGTTGTTTTCACGTCTTCAAATAAATAGGCTTCTGTATAAAGTAATTAAGAATGAGCATCTATTTCTAAACATTTCCGTAGAACTTGTCCCTTGTTGTTTGAAATGATAAAGACTTGGGTTTATAACTGTTAGGTATACAGAGTCAGTAGGACTTCCAGGTGGGAATATCTAACTGGTGGTTGAAAATGCTTTGATGAATTTCTAAATGGAACTTGGGACATGAATTAAGGAATCATTTACTTATCGGTAGATGGTCTTATCTTGGATTTATCAGTGTACAGACTTGGACAATAAAGTTAGAAATTATTTCAGTGTGCAATCACACATGTTAAGAGTCACCAGATGTTATTATAAAAATATATAGTAAATTTGGAAAGGAGTTGGGAAGTGGGTTGGGAGAGGTCTCAAGAAGGGAGGACTGGCCCAATGCAGCAATGGGGTGGCGGGGATCAGGTGAAGCTGCTGATCTGAGAGTGCAGGTCCAGAGTCCCCTGGGGCTGGCTGGACACAATGACGCAGTTTTCAGATTTAGGAAGGTAAAAGCATGTACACTTCTGATCACAAAAATATTGATATGAGAAGTGTGAATAGTTGTATTAAGCATGATTAATAAAAACTGTGAATATTCTGTCAACTGTAGTCGTCATGACTTACTATGAATACATTTAAAAAAGAAAAGATAAATGGAATTTGTCTCCAGGACTCCTTAAACTCCAGTCTTGGCCTTCTCATCCTGGATTTAAGGAACAAAGCTCGAATAAAAGGATTCTTTAAATAAAAGGGGCCTTAGTTTACATGTTTCACTTTCTTAAGAAAAGCAGTCTGTAAGCTACTTCTAGGGTACACCTTCTTGCAACTTCATATTCCACCTTTTTTATCAGCATGACACATTAATTTTTCATTGATGACCGGCAAAGCTTTCACACACAGTAACTTACCACTGTGCATAGCAGGCATTGTCCATTCATAACAGGCTTTTGTTAAATTTCTTGTAGTGTCATACTTTATTCAAAAAGACAGCTTGTTTAAAGGTCATTTCATATAAATGACCAGTTGGCTAATGTAATTGGATCTATAATACAATAATTATAATTATAAATATACTTAAAGGGATATCAGAACCATCTTCTCAAATAAATTATCATTGCTTATATTGATGAGGTTCTCCAGGATGGATAACATATGTTGTAGGGACCACAGTCTTATCAAATTTAACATAGAAGTGAATACCACATAGAGAAAGAAAAAAAAAAAAACTAACTTTCATTTCATAGAGCTGTAATGGACCCATGGGGAGAATGGTTTCTATTCTTTTCCTGTAAATATTTCTATTTCTTTCCTTTCCACTGATTTCACCCACTTTACAAAGTCTACTAAAGTACTTTATTAAATCATCACTTCATGGTTAAAAGAAAGCGCCAATTTTAGCAGCTGGAATCCACATTATCCTAGCCTAAATTCCTGAATAAACTGAAGAAGTGGTGAGTAATGTATTTATAGTACGTGGATTTATTAGTAGTATATCTTTTCCTGTCTTAGTCTTTTCTCTCCATAGCATAGTCTGGAACTATAATTAATTAGGGCATTTATAACCTGGAGACTTCCTTGTATGTTCATGAACTTTGCGAAGAAAATCAAAGTGTCTTTTCCTTCAACCTTCAGATAAATATTGAATTTGATTTATAATCAAGAATTGTTCATATTTTATCATTTGAATCTTTCACAATATGACATAGTAAAGTGAAATGTTCAATATTGCAATGGATTTTCTCCTTTATGAACTACTGACCATTTTGAAGTTTAGTATTTTTTAAAGTCTAGATTTTTAAGTTCCTCTCCATGTGTTACCTCCTAGCCTCTTGAGTAGTGGTATCAGATCTGTGGCATGAGTCCTGCAGCAAGCTGTTTTTACCATTGAAAACTATAAGAGGTTCACCATCACTACCCTAGAAGTTCTTACTGAGCCAGGTTTTTATTCAGTATAGCCATTCTATAACAGTTATTTAGCTAGTACTTAGTGGCCTATACCTAGAACAGCTATAGCATGCAAGTTAAACCATCCCCCAACTCAAAAATCAAATTTCCATTTTATGAAACCTGTTTCGATGCTAATGGTAATATGATGCTTGGCTATATCAAGATACACAATTTTTTTTTTTTGTCCATCCTTCCTTCTGAGATAGAATTCTAGCACAATCACACTAGTTTTGTACAGCATCACGGAAGATTCAAGAAAATGATACTGCCTACCAAAGAAGAATTGATAGTTTCTAGATCTTCATTATAATCAAAGGAAGAACTTCTCCTGCCCATTTCACTGCTCTTGGAGTCAAATTCTGGCATAAAAATCTCATACAAAAAAATCAGAAAATCATTCTGACATGTTTATCATTTCATATTCTCGTAAGTCAAGTATCCATGATTCCTAATACACTGGAAGTCACAGCTCAGGAGGACAAAGTCACCACTGTGAGCATTTTTCTAGGATTGACTCTGTAACAAAAACTTCCATGAATTTTACATATAGTATCTTCTAATGGACAACAAATTCCTTTTGCTTTATTTTCTTACCATAGTAACTTGAATGAAATTTTGTTCTCTTAGATATTCAAAACTTATGTCTTCTTTATGTTTTTTTCTTAATTTCTAGGCCATTTATGCACTTTTTAAAAGAATTGTATTTTCTATTGCTGTCATTGGAATTCTAGTGTCAATGTCAAATGGCAGCTAACCACACCAGGCAAAACTTTCTCTTTTGAAAATGACTGAAAGAAGATCTACCTTAGCGTGTAGAACTTAACCATATTAGCTATTTTCTCCCATCATTTTTTTCTCTCAAGGCAGAATTTAAAATTTACTTTGATCAAATTAGTTACTATTTATTGCCACCAGACCTTCTCTACACAATGGTACTTTTCCACTTTGAAAGAATGGTCAACTTAGCAGTCTGAAAATACTTCTCCTTTCATAGTGTAGGAAATTTTAACCTGTGGATTGTGTTCATTCTAGGTATGACATTTGGAGAATGCAGTGCTTTATGATCTTTTTCTTTTAGGTCCAGAAGATGTACCCTTTCCCCGTGAACCAGACCTTGATATCTCTCAGAGTGAACCTGGTAAATAAATTATTTTATTTTCCTGGGTAGAAAGTTTATTTTTTAAAAAAGTTTATATTAAAAAAAAGTTTATAAATATATTTTAATGGCTATGATATAAAAGAAACCCACCCAAAAAAAGTTTTAAATGTAAACTGCATATTTTTGGGAGTAGTTTGATCATATAATATGGTTTAAAGTTTTTTCCTCTGGTTAAATAAAAGACTAATATATGATGTTACATTTTCTGAAAGTGTTTTCATTGAATGGAAGATCACACTAAAATTATAAAATATAATTATCTAGTAAACCAACAGTTCATATCATTTAAAAATGTAAAAGTAACTATGTTATGACCATAAAATATACTTCTAAGTACAAAAAGGATACCTACTCAAAAGTCTTCCTCAGGCCTAGGGAGATAGCTCAGTAGAATAAGTGCTTCCCTGGCAAGCATGGGGTCCTAAGTTCAATCCCTGGTACCACAAAAGAAGTCTTCTTCAAAATGATGAGAATAAGCTCTTCAGAGTTTAATGATTAAACTTGGTTCAGCTAAGTTTCTTGAATTCCCTTATGTAGAATTTGCTTGTATTTATTATAGTTCTTAAAGGATGTTCAAACAATTAAATGAATGTTTTTAGAAACTGAGAAATTATTCTGGCTTTACTATGTAGTAATTCTCATAAAAATGTTTCTTTGGCTTGCTTTTGGAATAGTTCTGCAACCTGTTACCTTTAGAATTGATCCACCAAAGACAACAGTAGGTAATGGTTTTGCCAATTCTGTTCTCTTTGCTACCATCAAGATTCCAGGTCTTTCCCATATGATGGTAATGGAAGCTTCATTTCTTCTTAATCCATTTCATCATCTAATTTTCATTATGGTTACTCTTTCAAAACTAAAACAAAAAGCTATAGTTTTACTGCTGTAAAGGTCTTGTTCTGACCACAAGCTTGAGACGAATTGTTACTGAGTGGCTCCTGATCTACCTGGCTGTCTTCAGGAGTCTACCTTGCATATCTCCTCCATCCAGTTAACAATGTCTGCTGGGTCAGTGGTTCTTAGCTGTAAAGTCACCACATGTTAGATGTGACAAGTTTGAAAGTACTGTAAGGAATTATTAATATTGCTCAAAATACAGAAAATTTCTAGTAATATCTTATAAAACTAAATATAAGCAGATTATAAGTTATCCCAATAGCTTTGTAATTCTCTATGCTCTCTTGAGGGGGAGATTACAGGGACACAGCCACTTCTAGCAGACCAAGGACATTTCTTGTTCACACCCCATCTTAACCTGTATCCTCTTTCAGTGGGTCAAGGCCAGCTCATTCATTATGTGTCCTGGAAGAAAACAGTTGAGAACCATTGTTCTAGATTCCATAATCATTTCCCTTAGTTCTGCGCACATTTAGCGTTATTATTACGCAGATACTGCTTCCTTTTTCTGCTTCAAAAAAAGGACTAACATATAATTCCATTCTGGTTTGGTGCTGGGTTGGAGTTAAAATTTCATAGCCTTGATACTTTCTTTTGCAGCGCCTTTAGAGACACGAGGCATCCCTCTCATCCCTATAATTTCACCCAGCCTTGGTCAAGAGGAGCCACTGCCCACCGTTGGTAAATTTTGTTTTAAAATGCCAGTCGACTGAGGGATCTGCCCTGAAGGAGCTGCCCTCCCAGTAGGCATGAGTACATTATAGTAATGCATTGTTTCCAAACAATACAAAGTTTCTTTTTCCTGTTATACAAAAATGACCTGCATCATTTTATATTTTCATATTAACTGTATATTTGTCTTTCCAATATTTATACTGATTTTTAATATAAAAAACGTTTTCAAGTATTTTGTTAAAATATCAAGTACAGTCAGCTCTCTGTATCTGGGTTCTACATCTGTGGATTCAAGGAAACTCAAGTCAAAAATGTCTTTTAAAATTGCTTATAGTGAACACAGATAGGATCTTCTTCTTGTCATCGTTCCTTAAATGCAGTATCTCAACTATTGATATAGCATTTACATTGAATGAGGCATTGCAAAGAATTTAGAAATGATTTAAATATATGGGGACTGTATATAGGTTCTGTAACTACTGTTTCTTATGCAAGGGACTTGAGTGTCTATATTGCAGTGAGGGATCCTCAAAACAATTCGTCACAGATACTGAGGGATAACTGTATTCTGAGGATAAAAATGTTCTGCAATCCATAATTGAAGCTGCTTTTGCCTAAATTTTAAATTACATTTAGAAAGAACATCTAGTGTCAGGGCAAGGCTTTGAAATTACACTCAGTCACAAGAACTGTAGGATTAACCCAATGCTATATGCTGCTATGGGCATGGTAGTAACATCCACACACTGAGCAGCAAGTTTACCTAGGGACATCAAGGAAAGCTTCTTCTGGGGGTAGTATTTACACTGGGCTTTTCGTGTTGGAAAAAGTGAAGAGTCACAGATGTGAAGGAGCCAGGATGGACAGGAAAGAGTCACAGGCAGGCATGTGCTTCTGGACATGTAGGTTGCTTGAAGAAAAGAGAGAACGGTTGAGTCAGAAAGATCAGTTGGCATGAGTTGGATATGCTTTCATGAAATTCAACTCTGTATAGGAACCCCTATTTTTCCTGAGTCATGGGTAAAACTAAACTGTAAAAAGTTCCCGGCTCCTGCTTATTGTCTCCTTTGTCCTTGCTACCCCTATATGGCTCTGTTTCCCTCGGTGGTGACAAAGAGAATGATGTTTTACACTGTGATTATGATGCAATAGTTTCAAGACAATGAGAGTGGAAGTATTCTCATACTTCGTTAAAAATCTTTCAGAATATCAAAAACAGGTACTTTTATTTTCACATAAGAAAAAACAGAATTTATTCCCACAAGGCATAAAGATACATTTTTTCATGTATGATCTGTTTTTCTCAATTCATCTAAATGCCAGTGAATTTGTAGAGTAAGGAGGAGACAGAGAGAAGATAAATGCATAGACAAGAGATTTTCATTCATAAGCTACACCTGAAAGTAGCTAATCTAGGTCATAAAACAAAAGTCCTGGGCTAGAGGTGCTTGGAAATTCTAATAATGATGATTAAAATAACAAAAGACAAAATAATAAGTAAGAGTTGTTAAATACATTACTAATTTAGAATTATTATGATTCTAATGCACTTTTAAATTTACTGTTTTATCATTGCATGGGGCAGAAAACAACATGGGAGGTTGTTTTGCTTTTCTGTTATATTCGTAATGAAAATTGCTTTCAATAAGTCAACTTTCTATATTTTTCTCCAGAAGAAACAGACCACACCACCCAAGAGCTTTTCACAACTAAGATTCCACAAACAACTGAATTGGCAAAGACAACTCAAGGTAATCCTATTTCTCTGCTTCTGGAGAAGGACTTCTCTTACTTGCTTTTAATAAGGAAAGAAACTTTCTTTTTGAAAAGTTGTCATCACAGCTAACTACTTAACTTTTTTTCATTTTAAGTATGAAGAGAACC
Source organism: Ctenomys sociabilis (assembly GCA_004027165.1). Classification (NCBI taxonomy): domain Eukaryota; kingdom Metazoa; phylum Chordata; class Mammalia; order Rodentia; family Ctenomyidae; genus Ctenomys; species Ctenomys sociabilis. The sequence goes on from PVKA01008816.1 coordinate 31,958, forward strand.
CATGAAACCTAAACACTTACACGAGTATCAGTTGAATTTAAGAAAGACAAGTTCTTTAGGTATAGCTTTGTTTTCAAATGCAACATCCATTGGATGCTGCTAACTAGTAATGAAAATTGTCTCTTTTTCTCTTGCCTAACCTTCATGTGTTTCATTTTTTATATCTGATAAATAGGGAAAAACCTGTATGCTTTTCCTCCTTCCCTGCCTTGGTCCTCCCCTCTCCTCCCCACTTTATCTCCTTTTCTCCATCTGACACTTTCTGGGTCTTGATGAAACTCAGTTATGCTGTGGCCTGAAAAGTAACCACGGAGAACAAAATCATTCGGGGAAATACGCTCCCCTGCACAGGCTGTATCTTACATTCACGCTTTCAGAAATCTTTTCCTTTTTGTATTTTCCTATCCTTTTTGAATTATAGCCAGTTATAAATATCTAGTACTGTGATGCTATTATTACTGTTTTAATGATCCCTTTTGCCCATCTTACTTAAATGGTAGAAAATGAAAAACAAAGCCAAAACAAGTGGAAACTTTTTTAAGGAGTTGGAAAACAAGTAAGTTTGTTTGGAAGTTTGGAAAATTGATGGATGAAATTTGAGTTAAGAGGAAATGACAACAATAAAAGCAATCTAATTTGAGTTTTGTAGACAATATTTATTCTAAAAAGGTCACTAATTAGGACTGTAGTACAGGACAGCTTCTTTAAATTCTATAAATCTTTTCTTGTTTTGTATTTTTATTAAATTTTCATTTCATTATTTATTAATATTTCTTTTGTTTTGTTTTGTTTTTGGGAAGAACTGGGGGTGAACTCAGGCCCTTGCACTTGCCAGGAAAGCGCTGATTCCACTGAGCTATCTTCCCAGTCCCTAATATTTCTTTTAACTTTTTATTTATTTATTAATATACACAGCAGTTAGGATCATAACTTCAGCTTTCCCATGTCCCCATTACCATCTTTAACTACTAACAATAGATGGTCTGTTGTGTTACAGCCATACCTCACCTATTTTCTTATGTTTTGTCAAAACGTTTTAACATTTTGTTTGCTAGAAAATAGCTACATTCTCATGACCAATGTTTTGGGGCAAAATATATAAATATTTATAATAATCAAGATAAGTAATGATATTCATTCAGATCAGGCTATGTTACCAACTTTAAAAAAAAAACAACAGGATTTCCACTTTTGAAAGATTCATGAATTCCAGGATCAAAGATAAAATATCATAAGACTGCTTTTTCTTTTTTTAAAAAAAATAGGATCATTGATGTTGTATCATCATTCCAATGTCCATAGAACTTTTGTCAAACTCCTTCTAAAACACTTTTATTACATGTGAGCTCAACACTTGACTGGGTATCTGTGAAGGATGTGATATTACTCTATGCACTAGCTTTCACAATTGTATAATAAATTATATTTTAATTTTATTCTCATATGCTGAGGATTCTTAGGTTGGGCCTCAACTATGCTGCATGCGCACATGTGCCTTGCCTCTATGCCTACTGAGACAATTTCCCTGCAGGGTTTTGTAACTCAGTTCCTTTTCCCCTTCTTTTAATTTCAACCCACTGTGGCAATCTACTTGGCCACAGGCTTTGGATTGTCTGGTTGATCTCTCCCCAACCCAAGGCAAGTAATCTTATTCCTTGACCCCCGTAAGGGAGAGGAGCTTGAGTCCTCAAAATGTTTCTCTGTAATTGCTTTTTATTTTTATGTTTTTTTCATGCAGTATTTTAATGTTTTATAAAAGTGTGATTTTATAACACAATTTATATAGGAAATCATCTTTTAAAATTATTTTTATTGTTGGTAACCCAAAAAGATGTTGTAATGTTTATGCAGTTACACTGTTATATAGCAATTTTGTCTTCTTCCTTTTTTTCAGCTTAAAATTTAAACCCCACAGTAGTTTTCTCAAGGCCATATGCTTGTTAAATAAGATGTACAAAAACTCACAGCTTAAACTTAAATTACTTTTCAACTTTTTTATTTAAAGTTCTTTCTAGATTTCAGTGAAGACTGAAACAGCCTCTGGACCCAAGGCTTTGAAATAATGACTGTACTGCTGCTTATTTCCTGTTGTGCTCTGCTCTGATTTCTTTCCTTTTCAAAGTTTTAAAAGTCATGTTTCCTAGAATGAGACAAATAAGAACCATGAAGCAAAATCAATCTAACATTAACAAGGACACACACAGCAGAAATAAGTTAAATTGACAAAAGTTTTGATCCACTCTCAAAGCTGAATGCAAACATTTGCAACTCATCCTCAGAGCTTTTAGAGTGCATGCGGATTAATTTTTCTCACATCAATACTCTATTATAACCTCGCAAAGCATTAGGATGAACCCCTAGAGAACTGCACTATGCCTCTGCTGTTGCTGCCTTAAAGTACGGCAAAATCCTACCCAACGTTGTCTTCTTATTGGAGCTTGTAAATGAGTCCCATTGTGAAGTGCTGCACAGGTATATTTTGTTTTATAAACCAGGTAGGCGAAGCATTGCTGATTTATAGTGATATAAATACCCACTTGAGATGTGAACGAAATAATCAAAATGATGTAATCTGTATACTAGCTATAAAGAAAAATGTTTTCCAGTCTCAGCTGAAACTGTAACAAAATAGTTGCTTCCAAAAGAACTCAGCATCTGTTATGAAAGAGACAATGAGGAGCTAAAGAAGGTTGGACAAATTCCAGGGTGAAAACATACTTTAAAATCTTAAAAAACAAAAAATTAGTAGCTTTTAGCAAGTTTGCCAGCTTAATGGCAATGGTTACCTATTTATTGATTCATAAGACCTCACTAGGGCTTCTTTGTGTGCAGGGCCTCTGCAATAGAAGCAGAGACTGAAGAGGAGCTGCTTGGGCCTCAGAGTTTATTAATTCTCCCTCCTTGCTCACGTTTCCTTGATGGCGGGGCACCAGGCATCATTCTCTGATTCCTACGCACAGCACCATTCTAGATGGTACTGAATGTTTATTGCTGTCATGAGTAAAGACAACTCAAGAGAAGCCACTGCTGCTAATTTTCTTATGAACAAAAAACTTTATTTTACCTTTTGCCTTTAAGTTTGTTTGTCTTCTTTGGAAAAATGTTTAACATTTATTCCTTACTGAGAGACATGGATGGATGGATGGATGGATGGATGGATGGATGGATGGACAATTTTTCTGGTAAAATCAATGCATGTGATAGACATGGAATAAATGATGACTGCTTGTCAGCACAATTGCAAATGACTTACCTCTATGCACATAGTTGATTTTTCTTCATGATGCATTCATATTCCTTTAGCATAACATGTATAATGAGTCATTTGAGATTTTAGAACATTCTATTTCCTCACAAAGTCTTTGAGTTGTTGATTATTAGGGTAAAAAATATTTAGTGGGCTTTAGAATATAAGTTATTAAATATAAAGTGTTTCTTTTATTTCAGCACCACGCAGACTGTACACTACTCCTGTGAGGCCCAGAATACCTGATAAACCATACATTAGACCTGGTAAATGGTTCTTTTTCTCTAATGATCTAAATTACAGGTTGGAGAAATATAAAATGGATTTAGACAGTCAAATTCACCAATGGGGAATATAAAATAAAATATTACAATATATTACAACATATATGTATTACAATAAAAGACATGCAAAATCTCCAATCCTTGTAGTTATATAGAAAGGTTCTAATGAATCCATGAAAATGATCGAATTTAAGGTTTTTCATGAATGTTCAGATTTGGAGAGCACTATGGCACTTTATTGATGTGAAAATATATTGAAAATGATATTTTTAAAAGTCATACACTTTCAATTTTCCATGAAAATTTCAAATATTATTTTCTGCTCAGAAAACATTGACTCTTCTTAGTATAAGTAGGTCTCTTAAAGGGAGAACTTGTTTACTTTATTCTTTCAAAGGATAAAAATATTATAAATTATGAATAGTCAAAATACAGTCACAGGTATACAATGGGAAATACTTTAAACTTACAAAATTCTCCAAAAATGCTAGGATTTTCCCCAGAAAGATTTTTTAAGGAAAAGTTAAATTGGACGAGTTAACTTTCAGAAGTCGATTCAGCCCATGCAAACAGCTTCTATGGTGATCATGATATCTCCCCTGCCAGTGAAGTACGAATTGGACAAAAGATGTCTTCCATTCTTTTTCCTTGTGATTCTAAAGAGTCTTCCTAAAGTTTTAACTGTTCAAACTCATTTTTAAGGAATAATCTTAGCGAATGTATCTACTTCCAGGTAGGTGAGAAGAAAACAAATAATTTTTATATTATTTTTTGTCTAGAGACTATATTTTGGCAATAATCCTCTAACTCCTAAGGGTAATTAGATACAGATATCCTTCATAAACAAACTGCTTTCCACGTGGCTTTTCTTGTCACAGTAGCTCTTGAGAGTTCAATATGTGGCTGGTTAATCATTTCCACAAAGTAGGAAGTGTTTGACAGTTATTGAATGTTTGCCTTCTGCTCTCTCAGGAACAGCTGAGGAATCTGAGCTCCTGGGAGAAAATAAAAAAAGGGGGCTTAAAGCAAGGTGAATGGCTCCAGAACTGGCCTACAAAAGCACAGTGTGCTCCACGCACCTCTTTAAAGAAACTTCCTTGTGCCTGTGACATAGGTGGCTCCTTAATAAAGCTTTGCTAGTGTGACATTCTATAGAGGAGAGGGACTGAGATGGTTTCATCACAGTTTAGCGTTCAAAGTAGTTATCTATAGAGCTTTATAATAAAACAGCTGTCCCTTAAAGACTCCTATGAAAGGACCACCTACTAATGAGTCATAAATTCATGCCTTTGTATTTCATGTTCAATTTTTTATTAGACATATATAGTCCTGCCCTTTATTTAGTTCTATTTTTGAATAGATCTAATGAAGCAGGATAAATATTTCCTATTTAGATTTATGAATTACCTGCCAGTTATTTTTTCAAGTCAAATATTGAAGCCCAGTGTCCATCTCAGTAAAAATGTAGGCCTCTGTTTCCAGGCTCAAGTCTATGATTTTTATAACAGAATGTAGTTTCTATACTCTGCAAAATGTTGTTTAATAATTTTCCTATTGCCTCATTAAATCACTTGCAATTCTCTATAAACTTTTCTTTCTTTACTCAGTGGCAAACTTTCAACAAAATTTTAAACTATTCTCTATTTTTATAGTTTTGAATAGGACAAATACAAAACCTATTAGACCCAAACCCAGTGGGATACCCAGCAGGAATGGAGTGGGAACAGGTAATCCAAATTTATTTTCTTTTAGTCTTACCAAAAAATATAAAAGTTAGTTATTTATATAATTTTGTTAAATTTTTACTTTTTTCTCTTTTACTTCATTTTGTGAATTCTCTGTAAGACTAGAACTGAATGTTACAGTGCATGCCCAAATCAAAACATCATATGTCTCTAAAAATATTGGGAAATAAGATTTCCCTCTCCACTGTATTAGGTACCACAGAACAGTCTTACTTCTTAACATGAATTCTGATTAAATATAAATTATTGAATGAGTGTGATAAAAATAGATATTTTCCCTACTTCCAGAATACTTTCCATTTATAAGCTGATCTTTGAGATTGTAATGACTTGGTTTTCAAATTTGTAAGTTTTCACAAAGACTTGAATGCGTCATAATTTTCTACAAGACTTGCATGTGTTAATGGTCTATTATATAGAATTGAAACAGAAAGCATATTTAGTCAGTAAAATTAGCAACTGGTCATCCTATTCATAGCCATATTAATGTTTACAAATCATTCAGCTTAAGTAAATGGCATAGTTCTGATCATATTTATAGGAGTAGGCATCATTATAAGTAATTAGGATACTGATTTGATAAAATGTGATTGTATCATTTCCTTGAAATATTTTACTAGTGTAAATCTTAGCTTCCTTACTAAATGAAAACATGAAGATTGGAATTTATTTAATGTGCATTTAGTTGAACCCTGATGATCCCATAATGAGAAAGAGGTATACTACCTACTTTGTCTAAAAATCCTTTATATTTGAGAATTTTTTATACTTTCATTTGATTATTACAGTATAGGATTATTACAGAGAATGAATTTACTTCTCTTCAAATAAAGTAATGGGGCCCATATTATTGAAAGACAAGAAAGTATTCAGCATTTATTTGTGCCCAGCTATTCTTTTTATTCTTCCCAACTATAAGACTAGGCGGTGAATAATTTCTCATATTTGCACAAAAAGTCTGAGAACTATCTTCTCTCAGATTCTTCTGGGAAGAAAGCAGGTACAAATTATGTAATATTAAAACAATTCCTTGAAAATGATATAAATGAAGACAGAGAGCTGGCCAGATAGCTCAGTGGATTGAAGTGCCTGCTTAGTCAGACTCAGGGACCAGGGTTCGAGGCCTGGTGTGCTGTGCCAGTCCTGCCTCTGGGGTGCACTGAGATGGTGATAAGACTAGGCATGGTGGTGCACATCTGTAATTCCAGCACTACGAGATCTATCTTTGTAGTGAGGCCCTATAGACCTTGTCCTAACTACATTTTAAAAAAAAGAAAAAAGCATTTAGATATCAACAAAGAAATGAAAGAACAAGTGAAGTTGCTGTGATCGTACTTGAAAGCCATTAGCCTTAAATACAATCAAACATTAATTCTTATTAGGAAATACATATTCTCCTTTAAGGAGAAACAGAGGATTACTATATTTTATCTTATCAACCATATATTTGTCAGAGTACACCTGTCAGAGTACTGATATCTATTGCCCCTATGTTCATAAAAGCAACTTTCTAATAATAACTCATCCAGTATAGCTTTGGGAGAACATGTCAGTGTTTCTACAATTTAGTTAGTTGTTGGTGGACAAAGGTAGAGAATGTAGAATTCAGTTTCCCTTTTTCTTGCTGCTCTTTCATCTCTCACCAAAATTTGTTGTACCTGTTTTGTATCTTGTCATTCTTTTTGGATACTCTGTCAAGGAAGGACTCAAAGTTCCCCTGTAATCAGTAAGGTCAACAGACCAGATGGTGTCCAGATGTCTTCTCCTTTAGAATCAGTTTTAGCTGAGAAATCCTTAAATGGAGATAGGCCATTACATCTCCATGCCTACCACAGTAACATATAGTAACCTAAAGGAATTTACCCCAGTCTGTAATATTCATTCCACATTCTGACTAATGTAATTCACTAAAGAATAAAAGAAAAAAATATGACCATTTGAGGGGATTAAACAATCTACACCACGTTTGAAATTCATTCAAGAATTTAGGAATAAATTTCTTCAATCTGATAAAGGGCATCTATGGAAAATGTACAGCTAATACCGCACTTTAATGTGAAGGACTGAATGCTTTTCTCCTAAGACTGAGATTACATCTATTTTTACCACTTCTGTTGAACATAAAAGTGGAGAGTTTAGCTAGTGTAATAAGGCAATAAAAGAAAGAAATTTCAAAAGTCAGAAATGCTAAGTAAAATGACTATCTACACTACACAATGCAAAAGAAAATGTAGTACCTCTCAGACACTTGCTGAGAAATAATGAAAGAAATAATGATGTGCAAAACTTATCAACTCCAGTTTACATATTTGCCTGAATCCACCTTCCATTTATTCTGCATAGTTTTAATCAGAGTTGTTCATAGAAATGTTACTACCCACATTTAGTTTGTTTTTTCTCTAATGGAATTCTACTATCTCATCCACATTCACCTATATCGTCTACTGATTCTTAATTAGAGGCTTTTTTTTATGTCAGTTGAGTCCATATTCAATTTTGGCTTTTTGCCCAAAATATTTATCTTTATTATCCATCTCACATATATTTTCAATAGTTCATAAAAGGCTCATTTAAAATTAGTTGATAAAGGAAGTTTTGGGGTCTGTAGGACATATTCTCTAGGGTAATAGATCACAAAAGGTTTTTCTCTTAGAAGAAAGCAAACAGAAAACAAAAGATTTGAGGCCATAAGAGTAAACTGTTGACTAGGAGAGTATTTTGAAAGAAATATTTCAATAATTCTTTTAACCTCAAGAATTCTTTAACAACCTTAAGCTCAAATTTGTATTTACTTCATAGCATCATTAATCTTTTCTCTGCATTCTGAATGTCTCATACCTACATGTGTAGATTTTGTTTTATATCAAGTTTAGAAAGTAGCCTACAAAAGTCAATATTTTAGATAGGTCATTTTCCCAGAATTCTGCCTTTTTGCTGTTTCCAGAGACGTACTTAGTTTAGTGATATGCTTCACATGTTAGAATCTGCTAAGTTGAATTCTTGGGACCCCAACAGCACAGCTGCATCATTAAAAATATTTATGGTTTATTCCTTACAGAAAAAGTTTGTCAGCCTCTGTGCTAGACTCAGTTGACTTTTTCTCTGAAGAAAGAAGCTGTTATTGAGCTTTTTGACCTTTATTCCCATTCAACCAATAGTTATTAAAGCCCCATTATGTGGCAGGCAAATTGTAATTCTGAAACTATCTTGTTAGATATTATTTGATAATACTGTTAAATACTCAGACCTCAGATTCTTTTCTCTAATCCTAATGATAAAACCACACTTCACTCCCCTCACTATGTTTCACAATGAGAACTCAGACTCCTTGGAGTGAGGAATGTGTTTTTCTGGGCTGTGACTAAATCTTCCAGGCTGCTGGCTCATCGTTCTTGAAATTTTAGCCAGGTGCTAAGATTTGAAGATTTGAAGGGTTCACAGAGCAGGCATCTGCATCCATAAATATTACCTTCCTGGATACAGAAAATAGAGATATTCATACATTTGAAAATTGATTCCCAGTTTACCATGTTTGTTTTCAAGATTTGCATTGCTATGGTGAAAAATACACAAATCATTACTTGTTTTTGGACAATAACTTGCTAGGTGGCAGACTACGTAAATCCAGAGATTTTTGGAGAACTCCCATATGGTAGTTGGTGGCTCTTGCTGAGGCTCAAGGATTGACGCTTCCAGAACTCACTCTGCCCTTCGAAGTATGTACCATTAATCCTGTGTGAGGGAAAATGAATCCAGGTGATGGCTTGGGCCAGGCTGCTTGCTGGGTGCCAGCTCTGAGGATGCATTTTCTGCAGACACACTCTCACTGGCTTCCCTCTTTCTTCTCCCCCCACTTTCTGCCATCTCTGGCTCTCACTTGCTTTGGCTTTCCTTTGACTCAGGTCAATAGAAGTTCACTAGTCTATCCAGAAGTGAAACACAGTATCTGGTCTCAGACCTTTATACTGAGCTTCACAGCTGCCTTTGGTGGGACCTTCCCAGTGCTGCTACCACCACCATCTCTTTCCATCTATAAAAGCTGGAGAAAGTCCAGTGAGCAGCTGATAAGCTATTGACTTGAGTACTCACAACTAAGAATTGCAACATTAAGATGCTTCTGATTCCAACTGTACAGAAAGTAACTTTCTTTTCTTTTTTTATGTATTTGGTCCAAGTTACACAGCTCAGACTCATAGTGATCCTCCTGTTTTCAGCCTGATCTGTGGTGGGATTAAAGGCATGTGCCTGGTCTTAGTGGCCTAGTCTCGGTGGCCAGCTCAGTACTCCTATGGGTGGATGTGGTGCTGGGGATTGAACCCCATTCCCTGTGTTTTCTTAAGCAAGAAGTTAGTCGTCTGAGCTATCAAAAAGTAATTTTCTGAAAAAACATTCCTTGCTGCCTGTTTCCATACTCCCCATTTCCTGGCTCTCTCTTCCTCTCATGCTGAAAGCCAAACACAAAGCCTTGAACATGTTACTCAACCATTTTACTAATGAGCTACATCACCAACCCAGTGTCTTTCTGACTAGAAAAGAGGCCAGAAGAATTTATGTATTTGGTCTTATTTGTCACCTTACCATGTAGAATTTTGGATGTTGTATCTTCAACTCACTTGGCCCTTTGGATTATCAGCCCTGCAGCTTGGTAAACCAGCATGTTCTTGGTTGGCGACTGCTGAAAGCCTGCAACCACATTCTGAGTCGCACATAATGGTGGCAGGACTGCATGACAGATGCTGATCAACCAAGGCCATTTAGCCTGCATTCAGTGGTTGTCACTTCATCCAACCCAGAGACACAAAATGGGATTTTCAGACTAGATTCACTTAAAGCCTTGGGAAGAAGCAGGAGGAAAAAAAAGAGGAAATGACAGGAAGACACGCCTCTGGAGAAAGAGGCTCTGAAGACAGGAGTATATGATTGTAAATCTTAACACTTCCTAGATATGCTGGGAAGTTTGCCTACTCCCCATGCCTTGGGTCCTTCCTCACCTGCATACCCTGGGCATCATTATCTCCCACACAGATGGATGGCAATCTCTCACCCAGGCAGTTAATACAGAAGTTTAGGGCCAAAATATTTGGAGAACTGTGAAAAAGGATCTCATAAAGGTGCATACAGTATTGGCCTTTCAGGGTACTTATTTACTCATTTATTTATTTTTACCATTGAGGAATGGAGGCTTCTCAAACCCCACAGAACTATGTTATTCTGGTGGCACAAAAAGAAACACTTTCTATTCCTCTATTCCATGCACATGGCAACCACTCAAGGGGGCTGTTCCCTTCACACGGTTACCACTGACAACGGGGGCAGAAGAAGGTTAATGAGCCATTTATTTTCCCCATGTCAGTGGCATTAGCCAGAAAATAGTCACTGGCCCCAGATGCTTTTCCTACCACTATTAAGCAACACTTGATTCATGGTTCCATATAAACATTCTCCATGATTTTACATACTCTCTTTTATTCAAGTGGCAAACTGGCTTGCCATATTAAGTCCATCTCCAAATTGCACAATTAAATGCACAAATGTCATTTTACCTTTGGCAAACAAAGCTTGTGCTATCTACTTAATCATTATATCTCTCTGAACATTAAATGACACTGAATAAACAATGTCCTTAAAATGTTCCCTGGAACATAGTAAGGAGTCCAAACTAGATTGCTATTAATGTTCTTATGATTTTAACTGTAATACCTAGTATATTAATTAAATGTTAGTTTGATATTCTATTTTTAATATACTAAGTACAGGTCTTCAGAGTATGTACTACCTTGTTAGAAAGAGCCATTATATATGAAGTGATATTTGCTATATAGGTTCTTAAAATATGGACTTCTAAGCCAGCCAAAGTGGGGCATGTCCATACTCCCACTACTCTAGAAGGCTGAGGTAAGAGGATTACAAGTTTAAACTCAGCTCAGGAAATTAAGTGACTTCACAAAATTCAGTCTCAAAATAAAGAACAAAAAAAAGAAAGGCTGTGGACATAGCTAGTGCAATGCCCTGGGCTCAATCCCCAGTGCAGAAAGACAAAAACTCTGTTTTTTATTGTTCTGTAATAAAGATTGTCTGTTGGAAAATTATTTTATATGGTAAAAGAATAATAATGAAAAACTTAGACAAAAAATACTCTAGGGAATTTACTAAGCTTGGGTATTTCAGTAAGTAAACAAAAAATAACCATCAGATTGTGTTTGAGGGATTTAAGAGACAAAAATAGCATGCAAAATAATTTTTAACTCAGTTTGTTCCAAATAAAAATTTGGAGTTCTAAATATATTCATTACTTATTTATAAACCCCAAAGGTAACCAGCTCATAATCTCAACTGCCTGATACTGAGGTCTGACCAGGAATATTTTTTAATTAATTTCACTGGTACATTTTAGATATCCATAATTATCACATTTGTCATAGGGAATTGTATATATACATAATATTTCTTTCCCCCATCATTTTCCCTCCTCTCCTCTCCCTTCAACCTCTCTTCCCCTCCTAACTTATAAAATTCTTTTCCATTTTTCTTTCTATTCTTTATGCTTCTTTCCTTTTCCCTGCCCTCTTTCTTGTTCCCTTCACATGTGAACATTTTTCCCTATATTCCAATATCTATTAAATGATTTAGTCTTCATTTATACTTTCAGTTTTTCACACCAGAGAAACAGATACTTAAGCATCTTTGCCCCATTTATTTTACTTAAGTTGTATCCACTTACCTAGAAACGTCTCAAGCTTATCCTTCATTTTGACAGAGTAGTGCTCCATTGTATAAAAACAATAACAGCAACAAAAACTCATCTTCTTTATTGATTCATCCATTGGTAAGCATCTGGGCTCTTTCCAAGATTCAGCAATTACAAACTGTGCTGTCAATATATGAGTGTGCTGCCAATATATTGCCATGGTTTGGTGCTTTTAATTCTTTTAGAAGACACCAAGAAAGAGGATAGCTGAGTCAAACAGAAGCTCTAGTTTTAGGGTTTTGAAGAATCTTCACACCAATATCCAAAGTGATTGCACCAGTCCACATTCTCACCAATAGTGGAGAAAGGGTCCTTTTTCAGTTACAGCCCTCCCCTTGGCATTTGATATTAGTTGATTTTTTGATAACACCCATTTTTTCTGGAGTAAGATGGAGTCTCAGGGTTTTAACTTACCTCAAATGACCAGTGATGTTGAACATTCTTTTCATATATTTATTTGATATTTTCATGTCTTTACCTATGAAGTGTATTAATTTCAGATTCTCGTTTTTGGATTGAGTCTTTGAATTTGGGTTGGGGAATCTGACTTTTTAAAAATTCTTTATATATTCTAGATATTAGCTCTTTAGGAACAGCCAACAAAATTTTTTCTTACTGTATTGATGTTTTCCTTTTGCTATATAAAAGTTTTTTGATAAGATGAGAACCCAGCTATTAAATCTTTCTGTATGAGCTGAGTTTGTTCGTAAAGTCTTTTCCTGCACTTATATCTTTAAGATTCTACCTATTTTCTCCCAGGGGATTTAGTGTTTCTATTCTAATGCTTAGACCTTTGATCCATTCCAATTTTCGCTAAGTGTGTACTGAGAGACATGGTCCTAGTTTTAGTCTTTGGCCTGTGGACAGCCGCTTTGCCAGCACCGTTTATTAAAGAGGCTATTTTTCTTTCAGTGAAGGTGTTTGGTTCTTTTGTCAAAAATAAAGTAGGTGAGAGTTTTTGGAGTCATTTCTGCATTTTCTGATCTTTTCATTGATTGTGGTCTGTTTTTCCCTCCAGTTTCATGCTTTTTTTTAAAAAAAAATCACATTAGCTTTGTAGTATAATTTAAAGTCAGAGATTATAATGCCCCTTGATATGCCTTTGTTGCTTTTGATATTCTAGGTCTGTTCTAGTTCCATTTAAATTTGAGTATTGTTTTCTTAAGTTCTGTGAGATATGCTGTTGGTGTTCTGATTGTCTTTGCATTGAATCTGTGTAACAGTTTTGGAAAAGTGACCGTTTACAATGTATAGATTCTGCCTATCCAAGAACAAACAAAAGTCATTCCTTTTTGTGATATTTTTTATGATATTCTTTATCAGAGTATTATACTTTTTCACATATATACTTACTCTGCTAGATCATTTCCTACATATTTTATTTTTTGATGCTATTGTAAAGGTGTGGCTTCCCAATTTCCTTCAGTGGGTTTTTTATTTGTGTACAGGGATCTATCGATTTTTTGAATGTTGACTTTGTATCCAGTTATATTTATAATCTAGTTTTTGATTAACTCTAAAATTCTTATGATTGCCCATAAATGTTTTTAAAGTTAATTCATTAAGCACATAATCAAACAAATTGCAGTTCTAAGGTTTTTATAGATATTCAGAAGTTGGAGAATTTTTTTAAACCACAAAATATACCCAGAAAAAAATGACAAAAAACACACACTTAGCCAAAGATGAAATTCTGCCAGGAAAGCAATACTGCCCAGTAAGATGGTACAATATGAGGGTCATGGAAAATGGTGACAAACCAACAGCCCACAGTCCAATGTTATCTCTATGGAAATAATATAGCCAGTGAAGGGAGGGTTTTGAATTTTTTATATACTTGGATAAAAGTCAATGAAAATACCTAAGCAAAAGTCCCACCAGTTTCAGCCCTGGCCAGAATGCATATTGTCACTGACTATCAAGTTCTTATGAAGAATTTGGTACATTTATTTTTTTATCTTAAAGAGAATAGAAATATAGGTAAAACATGAGAAATGATACACAACTTTTTAAGATAAGATGATACATACTCAACAGTGGTGTTATATTGCACATTTATGTCTTCATTGTAGTTGCTCAGATTACAGATATAGCATATAAAACTGGTCAAAGTAAAAAAAGTTTAAGCATTAACTACTGCTTTCAAAAACTGAGAGAAGGGGCTGGGGAGATAGCTCAGTAGAATAAGCCCTTCCCTGGCAAGTGCAAGGGCTGGAGTTCAATCCCCAGTTCCACCAAAAAAAAAAAAAAAAAAAATAATCTGAGAGAAATTAGTAGAATAATCATCTTAGCCACCCTATGCTATTTTTTCTACATACTGATTCTCTTTCATCTGTACTCTCAGGGGCCAAGCAAGGACCCAAGCCATCAGGCCCTGGTAGAAATGCATCAGTGGACTTTACCCAATCCACAAAAAGACCAGGTAAGGGATAAAATGCTGATTCCCTTACTGTAGTCCAGGCTTGATGTTTGCACAGTAACTGCAGCAGAATTTGTGCAGCCAAATAGTGACATCCACATGGCCCTCAACATGTCAAAACCATGTCAACTATCTATCCATAATGTGAGAGAAATAGTCCAAGTATTATCTTTAGGGGAATGAAAAGTCTCTGTGTACAAATTAAATATTAACAACTTCAAGTGGGGGTACCAGTTTTATAGTTATTTTCTTTAATGCTCTGTTACCATAGGTTCCAGTTCTTAAGTTTTTTTCTCTTGTGTGGCTTATTACTCTATCCTTTTGCTTAAAATGATGTGTGTTCTTCATTTAAGTGTATCCCATTTGAAACTGGTAAAATTGTGAAGCTAGGAATTTTCAGAATGCCTTTGGTTTTGCAAAGGATGCTAAGATCTCCTCTTTTACACTGTGTCTGTCGCCATTATTCCTCTCCTCTTCCCCTTTCCCCGCTCTTTCCCTTATCCTGGAAGTCTTTAAAGCTTTTTGGTATCTTCCTCTATTGACAATTATTCTTGAAGACTTAAAAATTAACTTAAGCATTGCAAGGAATGAAAACTTTTGAGCTATAACACAAGACTAAAAATGTTATCAACTTTAGCCTTGCCAACCTTTGTGCAAAGTGAACAGCTTTATGCATATTATCAAGAAGTTCTTCTTTTCCCCTGCCCTTTAGGCAGGCCGTTTAGAAAAAAAAAAAAAAATGTGCCTTGCCCTGGGCTGGCAGCCCTGGCCCAGGACTTAAGGGTGGAAGCACAGAATGGGTGCTAGCTCAGGTTCCCACTAACAGCTTTGGCTCAGGCCCCGCTGTGATACATGAGCACAAGAGCTCAGGGAGCCTGCTCTCCAAAGCACCCACTTCTCCTTTCTGCTCTCTGGGCAACTTTGGTGTAACGATCTGAGGGATTCCGAAGTTATTTGCTTAACTACATAACAAACAAGTGAAGGGACAGGGTGAAACACCTACAAAAAGAGAAATTATATGCTTAACAACTCAAAACTAAAATGACATAAAAATGATAGTCTCAAAAAACAACAGCAATTGGCAGTAATGAAGCTCACAATTGCAGCCCACACAGGAAATTTAAAATGCTAAATTCTATATATCTAAATAGTGTTTCAAAAAGCAGATATATTTCTGCATCTGTAATTATAAAATATTTTATGTATATTGATATGCTTTATTGATAGATGATTGGGCATTAATTCACAAAACTATCAGCATATTTACTTAGTTGTACTTTTGTATAAAAACTACAGTCAGTGGCAGGGGAGATAGCTCAGTGGTCTAAGCACCTTCCTGGGAAGAGCAAGGACCTAGGTTCAATCCCCGGTATTGCATGCTATGCTGTCCACAGAAACTGGGAGTGGTGGTGCAGGCCTGTAATTCCAGCTCTGGGGAGCCTGAGACAGGAGGATAACTATGAGTCTGAACTGTGTAGCAAGACCCTGTATCCAATAAATAATAAATAATTTTTAAAAGGCACATAAAAAAATGTCATCAACTGCTACTCATCAAAGGTGACTTTTTAAGGAAAACTATGATTTGTGTATAATGGATGTTTATGGTAGATTTATCTATACATACATAATCTTTTAGCTACAATCCCAGGGACTCGCCGCCCACCTCTGCCACCTAGACCTGTACCCCCACGAAGAAAACCTTTACCGCCAAATAATGTCACCGGAAAGCCTGGAAGCTCAGGTATGTCCACCTCTACTATTTCAGCTTTTCTGTCCATGATTTCTAATTTCTACACCCTTCCTGATACATACATAAGCCACTCATACGTGTGGCAGATGGTTGTGTAGGCCTCCAAAACTGGACATTATAAATTATAATTTTCTAGACTTACATTGTGACTCTGGATAGGTAGAGGAGAGGAAACCATTGCTATGCATACAAGCTAGCTTGCTGCTTAGATGTTTGCGTGCTTGAAGCCTAGATAAAAGATGACTCTATCCCTTTATGTAGGTTCTGAAGGATGAGATAATGTACAGTGTAAAGCCCCTAGATGCAACAAAAATGTGATGCCCTCCCATTGGTTTTTGCCGCCTGAAATGACATTCTCCATGTGTCACCCAAAGTTCCCCTGTCCTTTATGCCAGCCCCAGCATTATGGGGCTTAGAGGAAGCCTTAGGACCAAAGTACTGAGGCAGCTGAGCAGATCTAACCTGTATAACAAGGTAGGCACCTGTCTGAGGAATCAAACTGCTTTTCACCTCCATTTCCAAGTACAGATTGCTCCTACACATAGCATGAATCCTCCAGACCTTGGCAGAGCCAGCAAGACTCACACACCAACTCCGCAGAGAAGCTTTGATGTTGCTTCTCCATGTGACCTTATACATACCTCTGTCAGAGCAAAAGCAAATTATTTTATACCTGTTTGTGTGCATACTTGTCTTCCCCTCAGACCCAGTTGTTTAAATTACTTTCTCATTGTTGAGACACAACACCCAATACCACATCTTCAAAAGAAGATGTTTTAGATTCGTAGTTTATCCATGGTCAGCTGCCTCAGGGGCAGAAACAGCATGACAGAGGGGCAGATTGGAAGAAAGCTGCTCATGTCCTGGCTGGAGAGAAACAGAGAGACATGACAGAGGGGAGAAACAGAGAGAGAGAGAGAGAGAGAGAGAGAGAGAGAGAGAGAGAGACGGCAGACACAGACACAGAGAGACAGAGACAGAGAGACCGTGACAGAGACAGAAAGACAGAGACAGGGAGAAATAGAGAAACAGAGAGACATGACAGAGGGGAGAGACAGAGAGAGAGAGAGAGAGAGAGAGAGAGAGAGAGAGAGAGAGAGAAATGGCAGACACAGACACAGAGAGACAGAGACAGAGAGACCGTGACAGAGACAGAAAGACAGAGACAGGGAGAAATAGAGAAACAGTGAGACAGAGGACAGACATGGACACAGAGACATGAAAGATAGTCAGAGACAGAGAGAGAGAGAGACAGACAGAGACAGAGACAGAGATAGAGAGAACATTTCATGTCACATGCCCAGTAACCCACCTGCAGCCAGGCCACACTTCCTAGGGGCACACACCTGCCGATCGCACCAGTAAATGAATCTCCCCATTGATACATCATCACCACAATCCAACTGCCTTTCTATAGCCTCATCTCCGAACACATGAGGCTGGGGGTGGGGGCGTGGGGAGCACTCCCACGCCCAGAAGCAAACCCAGCACCTAGCACATATAGGATATTTGATAAGTAAGGACTGGGTGAAAAAATGAATGGGGTTAAGAGTCAGTGAAAAATGATTTAGCCCAAAGTGAAACTCTACCATATTTTTATTAAGGGCTTTTTACACTGGGCGCTGCCAGCAAGTTACAACACATTCGCTATTGTCTTCTTGTTTGCCCATATCTTTACTTCCTAAATATTTGTTAGGTGGACTCAGAATAAAAGTAAAAAAGATGAAAGTGATGAGGGTTTATGTGAAGGAGAAGGGACATCATTCCTTTGTCTGCATAAAAACAAGCCATAGAGATGGTGAGGCTTTTTAAAGTGTCATGAACTCTAGATGATTTTTCAGAATGCCTGGTGAAGGAATCAGCCTCTCATTCATGCATCTGGTGCTTTTCTGAGTGAAGTTCTCCTGAAGAGATCAGATTTTGCTGATTATTTGTAACATGAGGCAGCTGCAACACGTGTGCCAGCTGCCTTCGGGTCAGGCTGGATGAGTCACAAACTGAAAGTCACCCCAGATGTGCTCCTGAGGAGCCCAACAACTTGCCCCTGTAGAGTTTGCCTGGGTAGGTCAGACATCCTTACCTGCAGTTCTATAAAATCTAGTCTCTTTGCTCTAAACTCATAGAACCCTTAGAACTGAGGTAGATCCAGTTTTAGAGAATCACAGTGTAAGTAATTTTAGAGTAGAAGAATCACTGTGGAACATAGCTGCTCAGGACAGCACTGTTCTGAGCCCTGGAGGTATCACATGCCTGCTGCCTAGTTTCCAAGGCAAGCCATTTCATCTCCTTGGTGCATCTCACATCTGACCACTGCCATCTGCTCTCACTGCTTCCACTCTGATTCAACTTTCCTTCTCTTGCCTATATAACTGCCTTAGTTTCCTGACTCCTTTCCCTCTCCAGGCTTGGGTCCGAGCCATCCATCATCTTTTCACCCTATTATGTCCTATTGAAATATTTCCATAGATCTTTACTACCATCTAAGCCCAAGTCGTGTAAGTTATCTGATAGTCTGCCCTTCTCTGTTGCTCTCAGCTCTTGCTGTACTCACTCACACTCTCTTCTCACACCCCTTTGAATTAAACACACCCAGCTATTTCATCTTCCCTGCATGGTTCTTACAGCAATTCAGGTTGGAATTGACTTTCATTCCTTTCTTCTGATCTCTTCTCTTATTGGGTCATCCTCTGTGAATACATCCTGCCCGCTCTAACACCTCTATCCTGTATCCTGTACCATAGAGGCACCCACTCCCTCTTCTTGCCCCCCTATGACTTATCCAATCCTTTCACAATGTCTGTGCCATGTCGGTGTCCACAGCGCACATCTATTTCTATTGAGAACCAAGTTCTGTTCTCTCCCTAAGCTTCACTAATAGTACCAAGCTACATAGTAAGTGTTTAATAAACGCTTTTTGAGTATATAAATGGGAAACTTCGCAGTGCTCCTCTGAAGACTTACTATGTTGGCTCTGTTACAGGAATCATTTCATCACACCAAGTAACTTCCCCACCATTGAGGGCAACACTCAAGCCTACCCTAACCACTTCGGACACACCAGAAACACACAAAAAGCCACCAACAGCTCCTGCCTCTGGGGAAGAGCTTGGTTAGTATGTTAGTCCACTCTCATTGGATCTTTGGTTATGAGGAACTAAAATGTTTTATAGAAGAAACAGAGTCCCAGTTCTGGATTTTCTATTTTTCTCAATTTTATGATTAATTTGTGCCTTTTTAATTTTCAAATTATATTATTTTCAGCGCTTTTTATAGAATACACTCCTTTCGCATACAAGAAGACATACAAGAACCAAGTTTATTTCCCAAAATAATCTAGATCTTTTACTCATTGCTTCTATGGAATCATATGTCATTATCAACCACATATATCCTAATTTACTAATGGGATTAACTACTTGGTTGCAATGTGCAATTCATCATTACACTCCAGAAAATCTTGTAGTAGAGACACAATTATTGGCTTTTTATTATAGATAAATATGTACAATAACAAAATAAATTAAAGTCTAAGAAATTTATGAAGAACATTAAATCTTTAGTCCTTACTATATTCTTGGCTGGATCTTAAAGCTTTCCTTATCCCTTACCAAAATTGTTCATAATCCTTTCTTCTTAGGTAATGCAACTGACTTCAGCTCAAGCCCAACAAGAGAAACTGATCATCTTGGGAAGCCCAGATTCAAAGGTACTTCTGGCTCCCTATCTTGAATTCAACAAGGCTATTTTAAGTGAGTCAAGCAGGCAGGTATTGCTGTGTAATCACCAAGAAACCTTAGCAGCCTATAAACTGATTTATTGTGTAAGTCTCTGTAAATCAGCTGAGAATCTGGCCAGCCTGGGGGTGCTTGGTAGATGCTTCTTCTTCGGAAGTAGGTGTGGCTGGTGCTGGTGGTTGGCCTCAGGTCCACACCACGTCTGTTCCATTAGGTGCCTGGTAGGAAAGCCTTCAGTGGTCCAGAGAAGCCACTCTTGTGACAATACAGAGTAAAAACAGGTAGCAGTCAAATAAACCTTTCAAACTCTTTTGTATGTTATGTTTGCCACAATAGGTCGAGTGAAAAGTCACTTAGCAAAGCTCAAACAAATAATATAATGTACTTTAGTAGGAAAGATATGGCATATCTCAGTATTTCCCTTTGTAATTTTTTTCTTAAGTCTACAACTTAATTTTGTAAATCTTGTTCTTTCTAGTAGCTTTTTTGTAGAACAAATTGATTTTCTAAATGCAGGACTAAGTTATCTGAGAATAAACTTTTATTCCTTTTTTTGAGGTTGAGTCTCTCTCTCTCTTTTTTTTTTTTTTCTTTCTCTTGCCTTACTGTACTGGCTAGGTCCTCCAGTAAAATATTGTGTAGAAATGGGGATAGGAGATACTATTTACTATAAACCTACAGGACAAGCAGTCCGTCTTTGTGTTGCCCGTAGACTTTTCAGAGATGTTTTTATTGGATTGAGAAAGTTCTCTTTCAGCATGATTAGAATTCTTATCAGAAACTGATGCTAGATTGTCCCGGACTTACCTGCTTTTATTGAAATGATTTTGGCTTTTCTTTACTTGTTTGTGAATATGATGAACTGATTTCTAAAAGAACTTAAATGAACTCTGTTTGCTGTGGACAAATCCCATTTCATCATGATCTCATTTCATGTAGTGTTGTATTCAATTTCCCGAGATTATTTTTAGAGCTGCATTCTGGAGTCATTGCTGTATAGTTTCCTTATAATGAATAATTAGGTTTAGTATAAAAATAATGTTCGACTTTCCTCTTCAATTTTCTGGAAGAATTTGTTTAGAATTGCCATTGCTTCTTTCCTAAATCTTTAAGGAATCAGAGTCTAACATTCTGTTTGTGGGAAGGTCTTCTGATTTTGTTTGTGAATTTGATCTATCAATAAAAGAATAAGAGAAGAGTACTGAAATCTGCAACTTTGATTATGGCTTCATTTCTACTTGCAGATTGTCAGTTTTTGCTTCACATATTTGAGATGTGTATAGTGAGGACAGGTGTGTAATTTAGGGTTGTAAAAATCCTCCTGATTAAGTGGCCATTGATCACTATGCAGTGACCCTTTCTATGATAATATTCTATGCTCTGAAATCAAATTTGTTGATATTTTTTAGTCAAGCCTTATTTCATGTAAATGTTTTCTCATTTTATTATTTTTTAGGTTTTTTTCAATTATATTTTTGGTACATTTTAGATATACATAATAATAACATCCACCATAGAGAGTTTGTACCTGACCATGATAAAACTTGTTTTCATGTTCTGCTACCCTCCTTTCAACTCCTTCTCCCCTCCTATCAACAAAGGTTTTCTCCCCAATTGAGCATTTTCTTCCATTTCATCTGTTATACCTTTTGGACCTTATTCACACTTTTAGTTTCTCCCACCACAGAAACAACGTGGTGTTTACACATGATTGTCCGATTTATTTCACTGCAGACCATGGTCTCATCCATTTATTTGGAAATGTCTCAAGCTTATTCTTCTTTATACAGAGTATTACTCCATTGTATTGTAGAAACACATATTCTTCATCCATTCCCCAGCTGATGGTATTTTGACTGTTTCCATGACTATTTCAAACTGTGCTGTTATAATAATGGGTGTGCATATCACCATGATATGATGCTTTTAATTCATTCAGGAAGATACCAAGGAGGGGAATGCCTGGGTCAAATGGAACCTCTAGTCCAAGTTTTTTGAGGAATCTTCACACTGATTTACACAGTGATTGCACCAGTCTATACTCCCACCTATGTTAGAGAAGGGTTCTTTTTTCCCCATAACCTCTATAGCATTTGTTATTGGTTTAATTTTTGATAATGGTCATTCTTTCCAAGCTGAGATAGAATCTGTGTTGTTTTAATTTGCATCTTTCAAATTACCAGTGATGTTGAACATTTTTTCATATATTTATTGGTTGTGTTTATTTCCTCCTCTGAGAAGTTCATATTCTCAGATGCACATTTTTTGATTAAGTCTTTACATTTGGGGGTTCTGACATTTTTGAGTTCTTTATGTTTTCTTGATATTAAATCTTTGAGTAACACAGGGAAAAAAATTTTCCCACACTGCAGGTTGACTCTTCACTCTGTAGGTTTCTTTTGCTATGAAAAATCTTTTTAATAAGATGAGATTCCAGTTGCTGATTATTTGTGAATATCCCTGTTTGTTCAGCGTTTTGTTCATAGAGCTTTTGCCCATATCATTGTCTTCAAGGGATTGACCCATTCTATTTTCCAGCAGATCTAGTGCTTTTGTTTTAATAATTAGATCTTTGACCTATTTCAACTTTAGCTTGTGGTTGAAGGGTAATACTCTTCGAGGTTAATGTCTGTTTTGAATAGATGTTTAGGTGCTATTATTAAATGTTCAGTAATACTTATGAGTAAGGCTATCTGAGCCTCACATTCTCTTACCTTATTTTTCTGAAAATCAAATCAGAACTTTATTCAGCATGCATAGATCCTTACATTTAATACTACAGATTTGTAGTTTTAAATCTTCATCTTGCTTTTGTTTCTTGTTTAACACATCCTTTGTTCCCTTTTTCCTCTCCTTCAGGCTTCAGATCATTTTAATTCTGTTTTTTAAATTTTATTTACATTTATTTTATTTTTATTAAAATTATATTTTTGTTACTAACTTAAAGTACTTTTTAGTTATAGCTTTGAGGTTTATAGTATATGTTTTTACCTTATCCTGACCTATCTTCTAGTAATAACTAAAATCTTTACATTTAAGAACCTTATACTCATGTAGCTTCTTACAGGAGTAATTTACTTTTGTGTCCTCCTGACCTTTGGGTTACTATTGTCATATTTTACACTTTCACATGTTATATGAATTATAATAAATTATATTTTTAACATTAAATTATCTTGTATACACTTCAGTATTGCAAAAACATCACATATATTTACAATACAGTTACTGTTTTTGTCCCAAATCTTTAGGAAATCTGAGTCTAATAATTCACTTTGTGGGAAGGTCTTCTGATTTTTGCCTCTAATCTGAAAAAACGTTACTATGTTTAAGCCTACTGGTAGCAAATTCTTACAGGTTTGATGTTTCTTAAAAAAGTATTTTGCTTTTGTTTCTTTTAAGCTATTTCCAGTAGCTATTGATTTCTGCATAACAGGGTTGACTTTCCATATCTGAAGATGTTGTCTTTCCAATAAAATAGCTACAATCCCTATCTTTGTCATTCTACATATAACATCTTTTGGGGGGAGGGGCACTCCAGGAAATATTTTCTCTTTTCATTGGCTTTGAGAAACTTGATTTAACTGGCATAGCTGTCTTCATGTTTGTTAGACTTAAATTTTCTTGAGATTTTGAATTTGGATATCTTGAAGTTTTAATATATTTGGAAAATTTGAGGTTATATTTTTCTGCCTACTTATCTCAGTTATTACCTCCCATACTTCAACTACATGAATGTAAGACCCCTTGACGGCATCTGATAGTTAAACATTACTTATGTTTAATTTCTTTTTTGCCCGTTTTAAGATTTTGAGTCGTTTTTGTTGGTAAGTTTTCAAGTTGGCTTTTATTTTATAATATTTTATGTGCATTATTAATTATTTCCAATGTATTTCATATCTTATATATCATAGTTTTTATTTCTAGAAATTTGATTTGGGTCTTTTAATGTCTTCCAATGTCTTAAATTTTGAACACGTAGATTATAAAGATAACTGTTTCTTATTTTTGTTGTGAGTCTAAGATCTATGGAAGTTCTAAATTCATTTCATATGACTAAATTTTCTCATTATAGGTAACATTTTCTTGTGAATTTCACTTTGGTGAATATATATATTATATATATTCTTAAAATACTGAATTTTATTCATTTTAAGATTTGTTAGGTAATGAGATGGAGCAATAGCTCAGTGGCATAAACGCCAGCCTGGCAAGTAAATGCAGGGTCCCGAATTCAATCTCCCATACCTCATGCCATGCTGGCCCCAAAACTGGGCATGGTGTCACACACCTGTAATCCCAGCACTGGGGAAGCTGAGATAGGAGAATCACTATGAGTCTGAAATGCATAGCAAGACTCTACATTGAATAAATAAATTTTTGAAAACTGTTTCAAAAAGATTTGTTAGGTGAGACCAGAACTATATTTATTTATTTATTTATTTTAAAGGTTTATTTGTTATTATTTTTTTAATTAATTTATTTATTACAGTGTCTCGCTACACATCACGGACTCTTTTTTTTTTGCGGGGGGGGCGGGGTCAGCTCAGCCCACCCTGGGGGGAGGGGCTGGTACGGCATGTGGTGCTGGGGATCGAACAGTGGTCCCTGAGAGCTTGCTTGCCTAAACTTGCCAAAGCAGGCGCTTTAGACCACTGAGCTATCTTGCCAGCCCCAGAACTATATTTATTGTAGGGCTCATTCTACCCTACTTAAGGCAAGACTGAATGTCTCAGAAATTGTATGAGTAAGCCAAAGCCATAGGACCAAATTAATTTTTAGTATTAACATAAGATAAAATTATTTAGTAAATAATTCAACAATATCCATATCATACATTTTAGATACTGAATTTTGGACTTTTACAAGTTTGAACCATACACAGCACTGCTTTAACCATCTTTCCATGAGACTGGACATACTTAGTGAGACAATTACATTTATCAGCTCATTTCTGTCTTTGCAAGTTTCAAAAATGGTAACTTCAGTCTTTTATCTCACAGGTCCTCATGTCCGCTACATCCCAAAGCCTGACAACAAGCCATGCTCCATCACTGACTCCATCAGCCGCTTCCCCACAGAGGAAGCCACGGAGGGCAATGCCACCAGCCCACCACAGAACCCACCCACCAACCTCACTGTGGTCACTGTGGAAGGGTGCCCCTCATTTGTTATCTTGGACTGGGAAAAGCCATTAAATGACACTGTCACTGGTAAGATCATGGCGTGAGGGACTTATTACTATGGTGGGAATCTTAGATAACATGGTATTTTGAGTGAGAGACACCCTGGATGGAATGGGAACATGTGAGGCTGTGTGAAGAGATGCTCTGCTGTTCTCTGGCACGTCAGCCAGAGTGTCAAGGCCGGGAAGTGTGTCTTTGTCTTTGTTTTGGGGCCACCATTTAATTTAACAGATCAATTTATACTATGTTCTTTTCATCTTCTCAAATCCCTTTTTCCCAGTTTTAAGATAGAGCTAGTTTTCTCATTATCAAGAAAATATATAGGGTGATTCTATTGTCGATGAGATTTATATTAGTTTTCCTTTAACCAACCCAACTTCTAAATTTATGTAGAACTTTTAGACAAGC
>PVKA01008816.1:57578-71364 GCA_004027165.1 Ctenomys sociabilis
AAAAAAAAAAAAAAAAAAAAAAAAAAAAAAAAAAAAAAAAAAAAAAAAAAAAAAAAAAAAAAAAAAAAAAAAAAAAAAAAAAAAAAGAAAGAAAGAAGATGCCAATGGAATACCCATCTCCTAAACAAAAAAAGGTATACACAGAAGAGTTAGGATAGATATACAGCTACTTTCACTTAATTCAGTGAGTAGAAAGATTTGTACTAATAGTATTTGGACAGGATATCCTGTCTTCGTCTTATACTATGGATAACCAATAAGAAGATAACAATGTACAATGTATTCATAATTGAAACTGTCCTAGTAATCAGTTTTGATACTCTCATTGCTATTTGTTTCTCAATAAAATAAAATAAAGAAAAAAATAAAGAAAAATAATAAAATTCAAGGTTGCTCACATTTTAAATTTTTAGCATATATTTCAAATTTATTTTTTATTTTTATTTTATTTTATATTATTATTTTGGTAATTTGGTACCAGAGATCAAACTCAGGACCTTGTGCTTGCCAGGCAGGCACTTATGCTGCTGAGCTATATCCTATATTTTAAATTCTTAAAAAACTAAATTTGCTTACATTTTTTTCTCCTAGCAAATATCCCTTAACAGTTGAAGAAAACGAACAATTCTGAATTCCTGATCTCCCCTCCCTTCCTTTCCATGCTCATCTAGAATCAAAAGCTCAGCAGAGAGGAAAGCGGTCAGGAGCAAACAGCGCGTGTCACACCGCTAGCCACTGATCAGCAGGCCTTCGGCAGATGCCGTGATCCTGTCTAGCTCAGGGTTCTCTGCCTCCCCATTTGAATTTTTGGAAGATGGTCATATTAAATTATTCCCTCAAACTATCTTCTTCCTTTTTGGGTTTTTAAAATAAACTATTAAAAGTATTTCCAAATTAAAATTGGAAAGTTTAGGTTTGCCTGAGTTATTCTAATTTTCATATTTTTGTTTTTAGTTGTCTTTTTGCCAGTACTCATCTCAGCATATAGCAGAAGTCCATTATAGAACTTTGCAGCTTTTTTGTCATCTTTTCACTTTATATGAGCTGAACTTTTATTTCTTTGCATCAGCAGAAGTGATTTTGAGTATTGTGATTATTTTTACTTATGGTGTGTGTGTGGAGGGCATGATACCAGGAATTGAGCTCAGGACCTTGTGCTTGCCAGGAAAGCACTTATTCCACTGAGCTATCTCCCCAGCCCTATTTTGCTTTTTAGTCCTATCATAGTGTCAAATGCACCATGGAGAGCAGGGCAAATTGAGTCTGTAAATTTAATTCTCAGTCTGACAGCCTTTTTGGATGAGTCCTAGAACTTCATAAAAACATACTTTTGACTGAAATTTATGCACAGCTTTATTATACATATTTTAAATAGGTGATTTTCTTTACTAGAAAGAAAATACTCAAGGTAGCCTAACTTACATAAGCAATAGGTACAAAATCCTTCCAATTCTATACCTGCAAATAACAAACTAAAGAAAAACAGCTTATTATTTGGTTGACTGTTATTGGTAGATGCAGTTTTAAAGCTCAGGTTTTTGCCCTACACCACATAGTCAGGGCCCTTCCCTCAGCCTGCATAGAAAGCCCCACAGATTGGGAAACTCCGCTTCTACACAAGCATCGCCTCTCAGGCAGGGTTTTCCCAAACTGGGTTTCTTGATGGTGGCAGACTTTGCTGCCTATTATAACAGATGCTATGTCTAAATCGACCACAGGAGGGCCATCAGTCTTTGCCAGACTTCCCTCTGGTCTGATAAAGACAAAGAAGAAATGTCCAGTAAGCAACTCCCAAAGGGTTTTTGGAATCTTTATTAACTGGGGTAACCATTCTTATCTGGAAGTTGATCACATATAAGATCATGCTTACTTTTACAAATGTCTGTCTTATACTATTAGCTTCAATAGCCATTAAATCAACTAGGACATGAAGACAGTTTCTCTTTCCGTTTTCATTTTTCAGAATATGAAGTTATATCCAGAGAAAATGGGTCATTCAGTGGGAAGAATAAGTCCATTCAGATTACAAATCAAACTTTCTCCACAGTAGAAAATCTGAAACCAGATACAAGGTAAGGCTCAGTGCTCTTCCTGGTGAATTCTGAGAAGGCAAAAGTCATAACCATAATAAAGAAATTAAATTATTCCATCTTCTCTGTCTTAGGAGAAATAAAATTATCTTTAAAGTTAGTAACATTAAAAATGTCATTAATCTCAAATACTGTTATTTAATATCACAACTCACAGACTCTGTAGGCAAGAAAACCTGGAATGTGAATGATGTGAACTACACTTAAAGCACTGAAGAATTTGGCTTTCATGCTAGAAAAGTACCAAAAAATGGAAGCCATGTAGGGACAAGATGTAGGTAGCCTTTAGTAGTAATACTTTGAATAATGACATCCTAGTTTCAGATACAGAAATTATTTGTTTTGGGGATATTTTAGCGTTAAAAGATTGAGACTACAGTTTTGACAATGGAGCATATTTTTGAGGGGGGAGTACTTGGGGTAGAACTACAGTCTTTATACTGACTTACAGCCCCCACCCTTTTTTAGTCTGAGTCAAGGTCTTGTTCAATTACTCACTTTCTCAGACTGAGCCCAAACTTAGTCTCATTGTCTCAGCTTCTCCAAGTGCTCTGATCATAGGCATGTGACACCACATCTAGCTGAGTTGTTTATTTTAAACACTGTTCTATAATAAACACCTTTTCTAGATATCCCTTATTACATGTTGATACCAGGTTATTCATAACACTGCATTGTTCTTGATTCCCTTTTAAGTATAAAACATGTAGTATTTTATCCATTTATTATTGAAAGAAAAATAAGGTTTTTTTTCATTGTTTCACTTTTCCAACTTCTCACTGTCATATCAGTTGACTAAATCATCTTAGTGACTTCAAAAGCATTTAATTCATTTTGGTGGTTTATTGTGCATAAACTTTAGTCCTATGCTGCAAAATTAATTTCTACTACAAATGTGGTTTCTTACAGTTTTTTAATTTCACTGTAACATGGAAAGCTTTTAACTGTTAATTTTCTTAAAAGGATTGAACTTGACCAAAATAAGCACATATTTTAGTTAAAAAAAAAAAAAACTTGATGGTCCTGATTCTGTTTCCTTACCAAACTGAGAGAAAGACAGAATCCAATTTTACTACAGTACATTTTAGGAAGAAATAAGAAAAAGTTTAATTTTGTCCTTTTAATAGGTACTTGTGCTCACAAAATTTGGATGGTTTGATTTTTCTTTTGTTTCCTGCTTTTTTATTTGACCTAAAAAAAAAATAAGGCTTGTGTAATACAATTTCTAATGAAAGGTGTCTAATTACTAAATGTGCACTGTGTTCCTTTTCTGAACCAGGCTGTCCTCAACTTCTCACAGTGCAGCCATTAGCTCATGATAAAAATGCAGAACATAGTCTTTCTGGTGATATTTTAAGGTCAACTTGTTTGTAGAAGGTTTGCATTTTTAGCAGCTGACATTTATGAAGTGTCAAGCCTGTGCTCAGCTGTGTGCTTGTGTTGTGGTTATAAACTTGAGTACACATGAAGATCAAGGCTAGCAGAGAAGCAGCTAGTAACCACTAGCTTCAGCATCCTGCCTGAAGTGGTAGAAGACTGGTCAAACTATGCCAGAAATCTTGGGAAGGCCCACAGGAATGCCCACAGTTTGGACAACTTTCCTGGAAAAGGTGACATCTGGGTGAGACCTGGTACTAGCTGGGTGAATGTGGCAGGCCAAAGGAGTGTCAGTGACAATAGCATGTGTTAGTGTGCAGCTGCAAATTTTGAATTATATCTGCTGAGCTTCTGGACTTTCCTACTAGAAAAACTGTATGATAAGAAGCTTTTGAATGAACTATTATAGTGATGTTCCACTACCAGGAGACAGATGTAAATCATTTGCCTTGCTAACATTTTTTTCCAATAATTGGACTGATGAGAAAAATGACATCTCAAAGGATATTTACTGGCTAATGTTTACACACTGACACAGGTGGAGTAGAGCTCGGAACTTGAATGTTTAAACTACAAGTCTCAAGGTACAGATCTACAGACTGGTTTTGGTCAGAAATCCTAAATGGTCACACATTATTCCAAAAGCAAAATAACAGAAGATAGTGCTCCTTTTCCTTCTCACAGAGAAAGCCGACCTTCTCCAACATGTTTTAAATAAACATAGCCAGGTTTTTAATCTATGTTCTATAGAAGTCCAAAACATAGCCCACAGGGACTATTCAGCACCTAGTGTGCCAAAATGTGAGTCTGGATACACACCAAGCACAGGGTAACGTTACGATACTCTGGAGTACCTGGGGCACCTATAAAGGCAGCATACTGTCCACAGCCAGGCCAGTGGCTTCTGCAGCTCCATGAGCTGTGCTTATGGGTGTGCACGGGGAAGCGGAACTGTAACTTTCAGTGAAATGAAGCAAAAAAAGAAAAGTTAACACAGGCAAACTCCATTTCTAGAGCATCCATCTCTCACTTCTCACCTTTAAGAAATGTGGAATGTTGTTATCCAAATCAGTCAGGGCCTACTTAGCCTACTTGCAGTAATTACTTTCCATTTATTTATTTTTCACTCCTGTTTTATAATCAACTAGGATCACCAGTCTTCTCTATCCTTAGGCCCTTGTTGACCTAAAAGAAAAATCATAAGAAGGGCTTTTCCAATGTGGAGCAAATTGCTTAGTCTGCAAGATTGCTGACTTTTATTTCTGTCACTAGAACTGATAAAGTATAACAAATCATAAATCTTACACTAGTGCATATAGTGACAGGCAGTGTGCAGTGTAAATCTCTTCTAACTCACAATCTGTGATAGTTCAAGCTGTGTTCCAAGTCAGTGCTGGAGCTAGAATTTAGGTGAGCGCCACAACAAAATTTCCCAGTAAAACTTAGTTTCTTTCAACTGTCTGCTGTCTGCAGTCTGTTTTCAGATGAATTGCTTGAATATGTTTTAATTATGCACTGATGGTCTGCATTCTCCTGATGAGCTGGTTGACAGTAGAGATGGATACAACAGTCACTGAGACCAAGGGCATTTATTTATTTATTTATTTATTTATTTATTTATTTAGTGGTATGCCTTCTGCATACAAAGCAAGAGCTTTACCCCTCAGCCACAACCCCAGCCCTGAAAAGGCCTTTCCATCTTGCACTTCGGTTTCAATGAGCCCTTCTCTCTTCACTTTGCTGAAAAACTGAAGAATCCATTCTGTGTGCCAACTGTTATGTGTTCCAGCAATTTCCTATGGAAAATGTACTCTGTCTGGTAATTAAGATAAATCAAATGCACTTAATCTGCCCAAGTATTTTTACTGATCTCTGTTGGCTTGGAAGGATTTTGGAGAACAATTCTTCCTGTAAGATTAAAACCTACCACAGTGGGAGCAAGAATTGTTTGGGACTCTGTTTATGTTGTTTGATTTAATAAAATGTTGGCACCGTGAAGATTGGCTGGAATGGAGGCAGCAACATTTTATAAACTGTAAATCTGGCTGAAGAAAACAGGCATGTGGAATAACTATTATACCCTTTTTATAGTGTTTTTGTGAAATTCTGGCCTCTGGAAATTCTGTATTAACTTTTCAGTGTCTCTTCTCATCTCATGTGCTTTGTAGAAAGAAGTAGAACAAACTGCCAAAGTATTGGTCATTTATTAATTTTATTGTAGGTGTGGGGAGCAAAAGAGCAATTCCTTCCTTTTTAAAAAAGAAAAAAACTGAATTGATAGCTTGGTTTAGCAGCTTTTCATTAGGCAAAAGAGCAGTTCACTAGGAGCAGAGTTCTGCTGGTCTATAAAAGGGTCAGTCCTTCCTTTCATATCACTGTATACTCTTTATTACATTTTCTTTGACCTCCTTAGTCTCTATGGAAAGAGTGGGAGAACATCATGGCAGCACTACAGAAGCTCAGCTCACTTTTTTTTTTTTTTCCTCACAGAAATGGGGAACACAACAAACATCCTTTAGGGCATAAACAGGCATCTAGTTTATGACTTCCTATGACTGCTAAGTCCCTCCACTTCTTCTGTCCCTGATTGTACTTATGAGGGTTTTGCTGTAGTGCTTGTTTCAGCCTTCCAACCCGAGTAACTAGGATATAGGAGTCTGCCACTCCCCTAGCTCTGTAACTCCAATTTAGCTTGACATTCTTGCTCAGCTCTGCCCTGTTGCTGTTAACTGTATTCTGAAATCTACACAATGACTCTCTATATCCCAGGCACCCAGAGATGCTTGCTATAGTCTCGACGTGTCCTTGGAGATGCACTTTCACAGACTGACTGCATTTCCCTAGACTTTTGAGCAGCCCTTTTTTTTTCCTATTCTATTTTTATTCATCTAATGGAGACCTCATCTGAATGGGGCTCAAATATTTCAAGACTACAATAAAGGTAAAACCACCAAGTATCAAATAAGCCAAACCAAAGAACAGCTACAGGGTGGCAACTACAGGGTGGCAGGTTGCTTGAGGTTGATAAGGCTTAATGATTTTTTTTTTTTTTTTTTTTTTTTTTGTATTTTAGGGAAGGGTCTGCAGGATAGTCAGGGTCTCATTACTAGATTGGACTCGAATTGATCCACCTGTTTACAGCCTCCCAAGAGCTGGGATTACAGGTGTGTGCCACCATGCCCAGTCTCAATCTCCATCTAAGTGCACGCTGGGGGCAGGGCTGGCAGGGCAGGCCTGGGGATCAAACCCCTGGCCCCTGTGCCTGCTTGCAGATGCTTTAATCTGCTAAGCTATTTGGCCAGCCCAATAAGGCTTATTGCCAATTTTCTAAACCATTATGACATAACAAAAAAAAAAGTTCAACAAACAATAAGATAAAATCCAGCACTCTACATTTTGGAAAAGCACCAAGAAAAAAAGTTATGAGGAACAAGAGACAGAAAGAAGTGCCCTTCTCAACTAGACCTGATGGTTACCCCTCTTAATATACCTTAAAATCACATATTATTCTGCCTACAGAGATCATGTGCTTGACCATTGGAACACACAACCTAATTCCAGGCATGTACAGGAAGATTGAGAAAGAATCCTTTATTTATTTTTTTTTTTTAATAGTAGCAGAGATTGAACTCAGGACTTTGCACATGCCAGGTAGGCACTTAAGCCACTGAGCTGTATCTCTGGCAATACAGAAGACTGACATTCACACCCATCCAGGAAGAACTATGCATGGCATTCTGAGAGGGGTTTTAGGTTTTACCTGTCTTGTCCTAAATGTGGCCAAGTTTTCATCTGGATTGCACTAATTTAGATACTAATTTTTATACACTGGATCTTGTAAATGTTAATTTCTTTGCAAAAATAAGTTTTATTTTGCTTTCTATGAAGACTGCTCTTTTATCCCTGAACAGATTCTAGAGTTTAATCCCTAGGGATGAGGTACTAGAAGGATGAAAAATTCACTGCAAAGCGTATAATAGGAAGAGAACACCAACAGTACAAGCTCTCTCTTGCCATGTGATATTCTCTTCTACTTCAGGATTCTATCAGTAAGAATGTAAGCACAAACTGTGACCCCTAGAACTTGCATCTTCAAAACCACAAACCCCTTTTCTTCTCCACATGTTTTATAAGCCCATGTTTTAATTTGATACTACTGTTAGGCTGAAAATATTTTTAGGATAAAAACATGATAAATTGCATTATTTTATACTAGATACATAGTATATATTGTACATGCATCTGACAGTAAGTGCTTCAAAGTAGTTGCCATTGTTGTAATACTAGGATACATCTTTTTATATTACATCCTAGCATTGTTATAATGCAATGTCAGTGATGAAGACTTTGGAAGGCATTATTTCCTTTTAAAATTTTCTCCCTAATTTCCATTGTTGCTGCTAAGGTAAAACATCATTCTGATTCTGGATCCTTTGAATAGGCCCCGCTGTTCTGTTCTGTCTTTAGAACCTTGATTTTATCCCCCTCTATTGTGAAATTTTCCAACTCCTACAGTACCTGTTAGTCCTTGTATGTCTCCTGTCCCCAAGTACAAAGTAGGCCTTTTAAATTAGGAAACACATTTTTTTTTTTTTTTTTTAGTTCTGGGAAATTTCTTAATACTGTACAACTTCTGAAACAATTTTCTGTCAACTTTTCCTATTTCTCTTCTAGAATACAGTTAAGCACTGTACTCTCTGGAATAGTTTTCCCAAATTCCTTATACGCTTTCATTTTGTTTCCGTATTTGTAGAATGTTTCCAAATTTGTGACTTGTAATTTAACTTTTATTTTTTATTTCAAAGAACCTTGTTTGCTAAAACTTTTAAATATCAACCTGTGTTCATATTCTTTGCATAATCAATACTTCCTCCTTAGGCATTAGAGACTTAGGTATCATTTATCTTATGAGAAAATGTACTTTTGGGGAAAGATTTTGCCACGAAATCTATTTTTTGTTTAGGGTTTAATCAGATAAAGATGTCAGATTGTCATTTAAATTCAATCTTGAATTATTTCAAATTTTATCAAGTATAAAATGTTGTCAAAAAGTAGCTTATAAATATTTGTGGCCATGATACAAACACAGCTTAAATATAAATAACTGTGAAATAAAAAGACATAGACATGATTCCAGCGGTCAGATCTGGCCAAGGCACAGGACTCTTGGCAATTGTCTAGAATGAAAAGTGAAATATGTTCCTATTGAATCCATCTCCAAATGCCTGTGACTTTGTTCCTTCCATTTTCAGTTTACCAGTCTTGTAAGGTTTTAATTTTTCTTTTTTGTTAATGGTTTTATTTTCTTTTAAGGCCCTTAGGACTCTTCAGAAAAACTGAATCTGGAAAATATTCCATGTGAAAATACTGCATATATGCTTTTTACATACATATAAATATTTATTTTTTTCAACTGATAATAGTAATGGGGTTTTGGATCACTTTACACTGGACATGTAGAATATATATACCATACATGCATCTAACATACAGTGCTTCAAATGTAGTTGCCAATGCTGTAATACTAGGACCTATATTTTTATACTAGATTCTAGCATTGTTATAATGCAATGTCAGAAAGTGACTCTGAACCCCAGAAAATTCTTTTGTTCAGCTGACACTATGAACCCCAGAAAATTCTTTTGTTCAGTTGATACTATCTGTACCAAACCGAGAATTGTCATTCTCCTGGTTTTCACTTGCTTATAAAAATAATCTATCTTTTGTGTTCTACCTTATTTAATGCAAAGATGTAATACGTTGTTTTGTAAAGTTTGTACAAATCTGGAACACAATATTATCAAGTGACTCAAGATGGTTTTAAATCTAGTTATTTTGTTGCCAAGTTTGCTGCTGACAGAACTCTGTTTGAGGCAAATGGCAAACTGTTTTACTATTTTGAGTTTCTTAGAATTTTCAGCTTATATTATCCTATGAATAAAAATCTGTCAAATATTGCACAATTCAATGACTAACTTTATGGACAGAATCAAAAGGACCTAAAACTCCAAGGGATCTGTGTTTTGTTTTTAAATAAAGGGGGAAGTATCTGGCCAGTGGGATCTGGTTTACCAAGGCAGCCTGTTCTTGGGCTCTGTGTGAGTTAACACTGTCCCATTTCTCAAATTGTGGCTTCCTATGGTTCACAGCAGACCTGAGTCACAAGAGATATGAAAGCCTTCCAAAAAATTTTCAATTAGCAAGTGCAGGGCAAAAAATCTGTATTTTAAACAAACTTTTCCCACTGCCACCCTATGCTGGTTCTGACACAGGTACATCAAATGAGAACTCCTTAAAATTAGCTAAGTTCAAAGTACTTCTACCTCTTTTTCCCAGGAAATACAGATATCTGAAGGAAAGTGAAGGTGCCTCACTGATAGAACTGGTTTGGGTCTACCACATACTTACATCTTATTACCAGCTTCCTCAATTTTTTCTGGTTTGGTGCTCTGAAGAAGCACCATCTGGAAAAAGTTTTGTTGTGTCAGCTGAAACAATGTATTTAGAAAATAAAATTAAGAAGGCATTATGCTTCTTACAACCTCTTTCCAGAACCTATGTTGTCATCATATTTAGATAGAATCAGGAGGGAAGTCAATATAAGAAGCAAATGTTGCTTTCCTATTCAGTAATATACTATCATTATTTTATTTCTCCATAAACAGCTATGAATTCGAGGTGAAACCCAAAAACCCACTTGGTGAAGGCCCAGCCAGCAACACAGTGGCATTCAGTACTGAATCAGGTAATCACATGGATATTAATCTCCAACAGGAATGTAAAGGGAGAAATGTTTTGCTTAGGGAGGCTGTTTCAACACAGCTAAACTCAGCTAAATTCAGTTTCAGAAATTCCTGGAAAAAGCCAGTTGATGAAGGTAGCCCCATGACAACACCACTTATGCTTTTCTTCATTTCTTTTTATGTCAGAGAAAAAGATAGAGCACTTTTTAAAAAGCATAAATTACACTAAAAAATTCTAGTGAATGAATGCTCCTGAGAATGGCCAGAATCAAAGTATCAGTGAGTGTATTATGAAAGGGCAATTGCAAATTTTTCTAAGTATACATTTCAAGTTCCAAAGCCATATCTATATGTAGAGCATTACTACTTACATAATTTTTTTTCTGCCAAGTACACTTCAAGGCATCGTGGTGATCTCCATGAATATTTTTTGTATAAGAGTTGAAATTGAAGCCGAGATTACCAACAAAGGCTCATTTTGTTATTCAAAAGACATTTTGAATACCTGACAAATCATTCAATCAAGAACCTTTTAAAGAAAACTTTCAAATTCAGTCTTTAGCAAATAAAGCTTAAATCTTTTGCAAAAAAAAAAAAGACTTACAGTTTTAGTGATGGCTGATTTCTGTGTTTGCTGTCTCTCCTTAGCGGACCCAAGAGTAAGTGAGCCAGTATCTGGTAAGTACCTATCTCAATGGGAACAAGTACAGAATTTCTAAATTGACTGAACTAAAGAGACATGGTAGAATTTGGGTTATGATTTTTTTAATCATTAGCTTTTTCAAATCATCAGGATATCAATCGATATTTAGAAACATTGATATTGCAGGGGCAGATCAGATTATGTGAAATTTATGCATTTACCAGGGAGATAAAATTTAATAATTAAGATTTCCACTTTCAATAGTGTCATACTGAAATATTTAAATCCACATCTAACACCTAAACATACTGCTTTGAGATTTAGAACTATTGACAGGAATGGGAATTTGTTTAAAAGTTTCACACAATTTTTGGTTTCCACATTTAGCACTGGAAAAAATGTATCAGCAAGTTGGTGATGAACTTTGCAGACTATTTTGTAAAACTCTGAAGATAGCTCCTCAGTACCTGAAAGTCAGACAGTAAACTCAAACAATGTCTTCTCCTAATGCAGCAGGAAGAGATGCCATCTGGACTGAAAGACCCTTTAACTCAGACTCTTACTCAGAATGCAAAGGCAAACAATATGTCAAAAGGACATGGTATAAAAAATTTGTAGGTGTGCAGCTGTGCAACTCTCTTAGATATAAGATTTATCTAAGTGACTCCCTTTCAGGTAAGTAGGGCTATTAGCCCTATTTTTAAAATGTTCCTTTAGCAAAATGTTTGCTCTATTCTCTACCTTGGCCTTTTCTGTGAAGTTCCAGGCACTAATGGGTGATTTAGGACCCTACTAAGTTCCTCTAAGCAAAATGTTATTGAAACAAAATCATCCTAGAAGAAAAAACTCAGACTTGCTCTTAGGAAGTAATGAAAGTGTGAGCTGATACAGTGCCATCATGGCACTTTTACTATGTAGAGGCACTAGTACTCCCAAGTTGAATTTTGTTATAATCATCCAAGGATAAAAACTCTATTGATAATTAAGTGATTTTACATAACAATTGTGGAAGAAATACAGCATCTTTAAGGACTCTCCTTCCTCAATACTCTAATTCTGTAATTTTCATCCTATAGTCATATAATAAAAACATTTAATGACTATATAAGGCTGGCTTCAACTTTAGGAAAAGCAGATGGTCAGTAACTTAAAAAAATTTTTTCCACTGTATCATAGAGCTTTGAAATAAAGTTTTATCCTTAGTATAATAAGACTGCTAGAGAAAATTATTGGAAGGGTTGGGGAAAAACATGAACTTACTTTAATTTTTTAACAACTCACTAATTTGTAAAAAGAATGGAAGAATAACAGGAGGGAAAGGGAAGAAGGAAAAAGTCAGAGACATCAGGTGAAAGCCTAATTCTGTAGTTCAGTCAAGACATTAACAGTGAGTAGAAAGCAGAGAAATATGTGCAAGAAAAGGAAAGATTATTCTTCAAAACAATTTACATCAGAATTAAAATTTCTGCTTCTTCAGGAAAATTTTATAACATAGGCGACCAGAGGGGCCATGGAGAAGATCACTGTCAGTTTGTGGATTCATTTTTAGATGGCCGCACAGGACAACATCTCTCTGCTGATCAGTTACCCACCAAAGAAGGTATGTCTTCTGATACGCCTCATAAGCAGGAGGGCTGATCAGATTAACTCAGAAAGAAGTCAAGAAGAGTAATCAAGTTAACAATTCCATGGAAATGCTGTTCCAATTATTTGGCTAAGAAAAGAAAAGGAAGAAACTTAAGTTTCTCAACTCAAAGACAAGACCAGTTACAGATATAATAAATGTATATATTTATTATGCACCTCTGTATTTGCAAAGACAGCTGCAAAAGCAGTGTCTTCCAAACTAGTCATTCATGGATGAATTTATGCTGTTTCTCATACTGAGTACACCTGCATCATCTTCTAGTCTTAAAAGTTTTTAAGTTTTACTACAACCTATGGAAGACAGTCTTTTATAAATAACTATAAATGTAACTCCAGTGGAACAATTTCACTGAGGAATATCTTCTGTCATGTGTTAACTACAAATTAGTAGTCAACTGTATAATGAAAATTGAAAAAGACTGAACATTAATTTAATCCTTGTCTAAGCAGTGAAAGGGGTAGGTTAACTGTCTTAAGTTACTCAGGAAGCACCAAGAGATTCTTTAAATACTTTCAATTATTTGATTAGACTTATCAGTCAAAAAAAATTAACACTTTTTTTTTGCCACTTAAAAATACTAACCAGACTTAAGATCACTGAACTTATTAAGGGGCAGTTGAAAGTTTTCCCAGGTATTATATTGATATCCATCCTAACTTGATAAGCCAAAGTCAAGAATTTTGGGGATTCTCTGACTTCAGGCAGCCATTACACCTGAGGAAAGACAACTAATTTTCTTAACTCTTTCAGCCATTCAATAACATCCTTCTATCTATAAACAGTGAGCATT
This sequence comes from Ctenomys sociabilis, assembly GCA_004027165.1. NCBI lineage: Eukaryota > Metazoa > Chordata > Mammalia > Rodentia > Ctenomyidae > Ctenomys > Ctenomys sociabilis. The sequence goes on from PVKA01008816.1 coordinate 70,870, forward strand.
AAATGTAACATACCAGTTATTAAAACTCAACTATTTTCTCTCCTAGGCTATTTCAGAGCAGTTCGCCAGGAACCTGTCCAATTTGGAGAAATAGGTGGTCACACCCAAATCAATTATGTCCAGTGGTATGAGTGTGGGACTACAATTCCTGGAAAATGGTAGATGCTGCAATCTTGCTCCAAACTACTTCTGGTTCATATGGCCAAATCCCCCTCCCAAAAACAACAAAAAAAATAAATAAATAAAAAACAGGAAATTAAAAAAGAAAAAGAAAAACCCTCTACAATATTTTCTCATCCATTTAAAGTACTTTTGTTTATTTTTATGCAGTAAAGCCTCCAATCTTATAGCAGTTAGGTGTTTAGAAAAAGATTGCTGAGAATATTTATCATTTTTACAAAGTCATTTTAACAAATCAAGATATTGACATTAACAGAATAACATTTTTTAGGGAAGCTGGCTCCCTATTCATGGTATTTTAAGAGATCATTTGTA
>PVKA01008817.1:0-71247 GCA_004027165.1 Ctenomys sociabilis
ATATATATATATATATATATATATATATATATATATATATATATATATATATATATATATTCAAGCATCTCTTGCTTAAGAAGCATTTAAGAGCATCTAGAAAAAAATCAATAGAGTGTGTGGAGTATGTTATATGGGTAAGTAACTTGGAGAAAGCAAGTTCAAATTGTTTTGATGACTTAAATATATTAAATAAAATTGTGAAATATGGCCAGAATTATAAAAATGTTTGACTTAAATATATATTAATAGACTTTTAATTATACAGTTATACTGTGTTTAATTATACACTATTATGCTGTTTTTAAATTTGTAAATATATAGCAGGTGTCATCATCTAATACCTAAATAAAATAAGGAAAACTTATCTGTCTCATCATGGAAAATAGGTGTTGCTGACCTAAAACTTTTGGATTTGTAAATTTAATTTATCTTGTATTACATTGAAAGCATTTGTTAACATCCAAGATAAGTTAATTGTCATGTTATTAATGGTTTGTATAACATATTTAATTAACTAAATTAATAATGAACCGTGACATTACAAAGACTATCTAACCCATTTATTCTGTAATAATACTCTGGTTAACACTTAAGAAACATGGCCAATCACTATCAGTGTATTATTGTGCATTGTGTGAATATTAATAGGAACAAGTTAATGTAGTGCTACTTTTAACTTAAACAAGCATTAATGAATACTTTATCATTTCAATGAGTTGTTATGACATCAAAATACCAGAGGTGTAACTTAATGTTTCACCTGCAATGGTTCATTTAATATTCATGTTAATTAAACTTTTTATATTTCTTTTTGTAGGTAAAAAACCAATAGTAATATATCTAAATTTTAAGACTTGTACTAAGACCACCTTAAGAAGTGCATTTGTGCAGAACACTCCATTTAAGCTACAGAAATTCCTTTTCACCTTACACTTTTAGCCAGTAGATCAGTTCATTTCTATTAAAAGACAGAAATATGACTTCATGTTAATGATGAAATCAAAACAGATGGAGCTATCTAATGGTTCAGGCAGGAAATTAGAGCAGGAATTATAGCTTCTTACCCTCATGTCTACTACTGATTCATTGAATGACCTTGGGCAAATTACTTAAGCTGCCAGGTCAAATTTTCTAAGTGCACATCTTTTTTTTTTTTATGCTTAGAGCTCATATTAACAGAAGGGAAGCTCTAAAGATATAGAAAAAGGAAAATGATATAATATACAGTGGAGGAAAAAGCCTTTGGCATAAAAGAGATTAAGTGGCTTACCCAAAGTTTTCTGGCTAGTGTGCAGAATACCAGGGATTCAAGTTCAAGAATGGAACATGTTTTGCCTCAGTTTTCAAATGTCCAATAACAGTACAATAATATTTACCTTAAATATATGTTATAATAGTGTGAGGTTAGAATTTGCTTGGTAAATTGAATATATTTAATAAATGTAATTTAGTTTTTGTCTCTTACCTGACATCAATTGCTACAACATCTAGTAATAAAGCAACTCATACACTCACATGTTTTTTAAATCCAGTCTGCACTGTCATGATTCTTGTTCAGCCCTCCTCTTCTACACACGCTGATCCAAAAATGAAGTGACTCTTTTATTTATCCATATCTATTTCATCCTTGTACTTTCTAATATGTGCATGAGATATTTTATTTTATTTTTAATCTTTTTATTTTGGCCGAACCGGGGATTGAACTCAGGCCCTTACACTTGCCAGGGAAGCACTTATTCCACTGAGCCATTGCCCCAGCCCCTAAGATAGTTTAGATTATAGTGGCATAGCATGTAGAAAACAAAAATGTCCCTCAATGGACTCTCTATAACATAAACATTTGTGTGACATGGCAAACAAAATCCTGAAAGGGAGAGAGAGGGGAACACTTTTCACTCTTCTTTATCCTCTCTGCTCCTGTTCACTGAATTAACACAGCACACCGATTCTGCCTCTGATATATTATCTGAATTTATCCACAAATTTCTTCCCTGTTGAGAATGTTAGTCAGACTTACTTTATTTTAAAGAGATTTCCGACCAGTCCTGTTATCTCTAATGTTTCCTCCTAATATTCTTCACACCACTGGTGTCACATGTCCCTGTGTTCCTTTTAACCTCAGTGTTAACATCACGTGTTGAGCTTAGTGAAGTCTAAACTTCCGATTTCCTGGGCATACATACTATTCCCAGATCTTGACTATGCTTTGTCTGCTGATCTAATGGAGATATTTACAACTTTTCACTTGAATTTCATCTCTAGAATACCTTTATACTTTCCTCATGAGTACCAATTGCTAATGCTCCTCTTCTTTGATCTGTTTTTTTTTTTGTCTATATGTCACTGAAGTTGCATTTTTATTCCATTGTTTGTGATTATGAGGTTTTCATCAATTTTCCTATCATTTTCATCTCCTTCAGAGATCATATAAATATTTCAAGAAAAAAATTGTCCCAGATAGAATTAAATGGGTGAGGAAGATATAAATCAAGACTAATGCAAGAGGGGTGGGATTAAATTCAATGTGTTGCAAAACTACATTGGAAATTTGTAGGCAAAGTCCATTGGAAGGAGCTCGTGGAACACTGCAAAGGTGGTTAAGGACAGAGCCATCAGGCCACACGTCAGCTGGCATCAGTGGTTGTGCTCTACGTTTGCAGCCTTGCACAGGAATGGCTACCAAGTACTAAAGAAACCTATTTCACTATCAAGAGGCTGGGAGATTTACATCTCAATGGGGTTGTGAAAAATATGAAATAGCAAGTTATCTAAGGTAAAAGGTGGGCAGGCCTGATAGCTCAGTGGACTAAAGAGCCTGTTTAGGCAGAGCTCGGTGACAGGGATTCATCTCTGTCATGCAATGCCAGCCCGGGCCCTGGGGCATGCTGAGAAATCCATTGAGGCTGGATGTGGTGGTGTGTGCCTGTAATCTCAGCACTTGGGAGGTTGGAAAAGAGAATGACTATGAGTCTTACCTATTTAGTGAGACCCTGTAGATTCTATAGACCCTGTCCTATAAAATAAAATAAAAATAAATAAATAAAGTAAATAGTTAGGAATAGGCAGTACAAGGCCTAATAGCAAATACAAAGTCCTTAATATGATTTCTAACACAAAAGGAAAGAATGGTTACCATCAAGAAGTTAGCCAATGACAATTGTTAGAACGACTGTAGGGGAAAAAAGGAACCATTCCCCACTGTTGGTGGGAGTGGAGAATTGGATAATCACTGTGGAGATCAGTATGGAGATTCTTCATAAAACTAGGCTTGGAAGTCCCATTTAATGCAGTTATTTCCCTCCTGGATATTTTCCCAGAAGAACTAAAAATATCATACTATAGTGATATATGTACTCCCATGTTTATAGCAGCACAATTTGTCATAGCTAAAATTGACTTTTTTTTTTTTTTTTTTTTTTTTTTTTTTTTCAGAACCTGGGATTGAACTCAGCCCCTTGTGCTTGCCAGGGAAGCACTTATTCCACTGAGCCATCTCCCAAGCCCCCTGTCATAGCTAACATTGAAAGCAACCCAAATGCCCATCAACTGAAGAATGGATAAAGAAGATGTGATATTTTTATACAATGGAGTACTTTTCCACTATAAAACAGGATAAATCTGAGGCTTTTATTGGCAAATGGATACAACTAGAGACAATTGTCTTAAGTGAAATAAATCAGACCTGCATGTGCAAACATCATATTTTCTCCTTAATGGGAGAATCTGAAAGAGAAACTAAAATATGAAGGGTGTGATAAATACTGGGAAAAGGAACAAACCTACTCAAAAGGAAGGAATTATTGATTTGAGGATCAGGACAGCAAAGTGAGTGGGGGAAAGAGATCTCTGTATATGTAACCAGCATGGTTTGTACAACTGTACTATATATTTCTGCTTGACTATTAAAGGCAGCAGTTGAAGCCTCATTTGCTTTGTTTCATTTTTAAACTGTTTGTTTTTGTCTCTTCTTAATTTCTTACATATTTCTGTCTTATTTTTCTTTCTCCTTCCAATTTGGCTCACCTATATCTCATTATATATTATATAATCTGAATAAGTAATCTGAAGACAACACTATACAGTACATTGAATACTGTGTAGTTCATATTATTTTGTTTAGTGAAATCCTTTATCATTTGTAATTTTTCTGCCTTATTACTTTGTATTCTTTTTAAGAAATAAAACAAGAAATGGTTAGTTCAAGAGCTTATACTCAAGAAAAGACCTGACTAGAGTTAGCCAAGCTGATAGGAATCTTAAAGTGTCTGAGTCAATGTATATGCATGTATTCTCTGACAAGTTAAATCCTTGATAAAATCAGATGGGATGTTCCTTTAAGTTCATTTTCAAATCCTATGTTTATTTTTGCCTAAGTATAGGTATACGCAAGCATCAGATGCTGGCTTGAATATGTAGAATTTCTACTGCTAGAGTTGCTTTATTTAGTTACTGATTAATTCTTTTTCTGATTTCACTTCTTCTTGGACACTGTGTTTTCAGACGCTGGTTCCTGACTGGTCTTCTGGCTTGTGTAGAAGAGACTGAATAGCTTCTGAATTCAAATGCTTAATTTATTCTCAGCTCTAATCACATAAAGCATGGGAAATTTCTTTGTACTGAATGCATCCTCTTAAAGAGAAAGAAGACAAAAGAGACACTTTTATGCTAATATTGGTCAGTACTCACATCCTAAATGTGGTGCCATAGTTTAAATGCACATGGACAGGCAGGCATGCGAACAAATCCTGACACAAGCAGGAGGACATAGAGGAGCACATGCTATGCACTACAGAGGTACAGCAAGGATGAGCTAGAGTGAAGAGGGATGTTCTGTACCACATACTAAATGAATAAGCAACTATTGAACAATCACATTGCCTGTTTCCACAGTTGTAAACACAATGTAAAAGGCATAATGTTTTCAGGTTTCTGGGCAGGCCACTTAAAAAACTCAAAGCCTTAAAATTTTCAAAGGGAAATTTTTCTTTAGAAAATTCTGAAGGGGAGGAAAACTAATGGCTTTTTTATTCTAAATGACTTTTAGTGTTAGCAGTACTGATGAAACAAAAGAAATACATAAAGGTGTCAATGTTTAAATCACATATTTGATATACCAGTCTTGGATTCAAAAGTGTATGGAAAACTCTCAAATTCAACTCTGCCCCAGTAAAGCTCCGAAATCTATGCTCCCAATCTTATAGCAAGAACTAACCTGAAAAAAAAAAGATCTGATAATCAACAACTTGTATTAAACAACAGAGGTCACAGAGCAAACTACTACTCTGAAATCTAGAAAAGACAAGAGAATCCAGATATTGAAAATTTAGATCTGCTTTCCTGATGAAACAGTGTTAGAAGTCATTAAATGGTAAGGCAACTCAAATAGTATTTTGAAGAATTTCTGGAGGTTGAATGTGGATTAAATGAGAAGAAAAACCTATTGGAATCCAATAGTTTGATGAGATTTATTAGCAATCACTCATGTTTTCGTGGGAATGGAGTAGAGCAATACTCTCCTGAGTCTGAAAGCAAGAGGGGAAATGTAGTCAATGTAAAGCCTGCTCAGTTCATGAACCATACAGAATAGCTTTCTATTTCTTCCCCTTCAGCTCTCTCTGCCTTCATGAACCACAGTGTGGGAGAAGGAAAGCTATGAGATTCTGTTGAGGTCATAGTAAAGAGGCCTACACAAATCCAATGACTGAAATCTATTCACATGTTTGTTGGATACTTCCCAATTCTTACCACGACAGTCAAAGTAGTTTATTTAATGAATTAGACTATGAGTGTTCCTACAGGTACCAGACTCTTTGTTAAAATCCATACTTAAAGTACAAGCAGCAAAAGGAACAAAAATGAGGTCAGTAGAATCTTAAATCTCAGGTAACTGCAGTTATAACAACAAAATATAAAATCTGAGCATGTGTCAAATGAATACCCCACATTCTACTAAATTTTTATCAGTTCTTTAGTCCTAAATTGCAATAGAAATATCACACTGACTAGGCAACAGACAATGCAAATGCAGCCAGATAAGGAAGTATACATCAAACCCGATTTATGTATGATAGTAATTTTGGAGTTATTGGATGAGGATTAAGGTAACTATAATTATATTAATAGCTCTAACTTAAAAGGAAAACAATATGCAAGGACAGATGAGGAAGGTAAGCAGAGAGATGGAACATTCAAGAAAGAATGAAAAGTAAATACTAGAAATAAAATGACTTCAACAGAAGTGAAAAATATTCTTGATGCACTTTTCAGTTACAGAATAGAGATAGACAAAAGATAACTGTGATCTAAATATAGGTAAATAGATGTCTTTTAAATTAAAACACATAGAAAATAAAGACTAAAAGATAAAACAGAAGCAAATATATAGCAAATGTGGGAAATTTCAAAAGATAAATTTTGTTATTAAAAAGGCTGCAGTAAAAAAAGAGGGATAGAAAAATGCTGATGTAGTAGTGGTTGAGAACTTTGCAAATGTAGGTACAATTATAGAAATCAAGTAATTACAGGGCTGGGGAGATGGATCAGTAGAATAAATGCTTCCTTGGCAAATTCAATGGCCTGAGTCCAATTCCTAGTTCCACGAAAAAAAAATCAAGTAATTACAAAAGACACCTAGCTAGATAATAGGAAAACCATAAGTAAACATAATATACTTGAACTTAAGAACAACAAAAACAAAGAAACTTTTGAAATGAACCAGTAACAAAATGAAAGGAATTTGCTGATAACTGAACACACATAAATATTACAGTGGATTTTATGCAAGTGTGAAGAAAATGTATTTTAAGAATTTCAATTTTAAAATGTCAGTCACCATCCAAAATTCTATGTCCAAGGAAATTACCCTCAAAGTTAAGATTTTTCTGAAAGGCTGAAGAAATTTTGTGATATCAGATCTCTTCTGAAGAAATTTTAAAAGTTCTTCTGTGAGAAAAAGATGATGTGGATGAGACTTGGATTTGCATAAAGAAATGAAAAAGAATAAATAAAGAAATAAAGATCTTTGAAAAAGTAAAAAAGTACATAGTGCCTTTCCTTGCTGTCTATAAATCTTCATTATAAAAGGGTAACAGACTTCTTAGCACAGTATAAGGCAGAAGAAAAAATGAACCTATCTTTTCAAAAAAGAGAGTGAAGATTCACTTGTGAGAATTGTACGAAGGAAGTACATAGAGGTGATATTGCTACTGGGTGATTACATGTAAAGACTGCAGTAGAATCATACAAATGCAGGTCGATAAAACATACTGGATAGAAATCCATAAACATCTTAAAATTTCACATTATGCAAGGGCAGAAGACAGTCATGAAACACACATGAGAACACTAAATGTGATAAAAAGAAGCTTATACTCTTTAAAAGTACTGATATACTCTGATCGGTTTCAGTTTCAGCAAGACCGTGGTGTGAGTAGCAATGTGGAGATGAGAAATTGTCATCATTATTTGCACAGTGTGTAAATCTATCCATTCTCCTTTCTCCATCAGTTTAAAAAGAACTTTCTTGTGACAAATTTCATTTCCAAGTTTTTATTGTCTCAATTTATGAAAAGAATCAGAAAGATGAATACCTAATATTGACGTCCTATTTTAACGCTTCAAATAAAGTCTAACTTCTGGTTTTGTCCAGTGTTTTTTCAATATTATTTTGCTTTCCAAGCCTGGAAAAGAGGTCACTCTTCAAATTATTTTTGATGTAAGTTCCCCTGACTTGAAATGAAAACAATTACCCAAAAATTTCAAAGCTATATTATTTAAACAATATTTTAACTAGATAAAATCTTCATGAGTCTTCTTATAGAAAAAAGTAAAGAATATGAAGTGGAAAGTAGAGGTTTGCTCAAATTTTAGAACTCCAAAAAGGAATACAACATTCAGTCTTAGTCAAAAAAAATTGGAAACCTAAAGAAGAGAAGAATTTTTAATTCAGTTATGAATTAGAAAAATGTCTTTCCAAAACATAAAACAAGGATATAGCAATTGTCAGAAAAATGGATAAATTTATCAAAGTTTAAAATAATAAAAAATCATATTTATACTTGAATTTGTTACACTGCTCCTAAAATATTATTTTTCTATACTGTAAATAATTGATGCTGTATAAAATGATGGAAATTTTCCAGCTCATTTGATGGAGCTAGCATTACATATGATTATATTAGTTGAGAAAAAGACATTTAATAAATCTCAAATGTCATTTCTAATAAAAGCTCAAAGTAAGAACAAATGTTATGTTATATAGATGTAATAAAGGTCATTTAACAAAATTAAATAGCAAATATTATTTTAAATAAAGCCCTTAAATAATTAAGCTAAAATAAAAATGCCCTCTCCATTGCTACTAGCATCATTGAGGGTTACAGTAAATACTTGAGATAAATAAATGATGAGCAGATATTTAAAAGGAATAAAAAGAACTATCCTTGTCTACTGGAGATATAATCCATTCCTTTAATCACATCTTCCCATTCCTGTTTTATTTTTTTCCGTGATTTAATTTACTTTTCTAAAACAGAAAATGAATTTATTGAATAACAGTTCAGTTTTGGAATATAGAAAATGTCTTCATTGCGCACTGCAAAAAAAGCCCAGCGTGTATGTTTTTCATCAACTTTAACACAGATAGACAAGGGGAAGGGATGTTATTTTGGCATTTGGTGGATTAGGTGGATTTTTAAGTGACAATATTCACTCTTTGACATAGCAACAACTGTATGTTGCAGTTTGAGGTGGCCTTTGTTTTCATATTTGCTGGACCTTGGATGTCTCACATCTTCTGTTTTCTTGTCCCATGCTCATGTACATAAGTGTTATTAGCTCTAGGTTTTTAGCATGAGCTCCAAATTAACGTTTTCCTGCTGGTATAAATCTATTGTTAGAAATCTCACATTAGCCTTACTAATCACTTCAGTACCAGCCTTTGGCGATATTGTCCTCGGAGACGCCAACTGGGTAATGCAGTTGGCCCTGAAGTGTGATATAGCCTTTTAGTTTCAGGTGTTTCTCAGGTTAGCTGAATGTTCCAGGAAAACTTTAAACAAAACAGATTTATTGATTTGGTGTAGAGCTTTATTGCCTGAATCACTGTTGGGCTGCCCTTGAATATTTTTATCTAATGGCAAATGTTAATGGGTCTATCATTTTTACTCTTAACATGCCTGTTGATTTCTGAATGTTTTATTGTCTGTGAATATTATATTTGCTTATGTAGTGTTCTTATTTCTAAACCCGGTATTAAATAGTAATTATATTTGTTGAATTCTGTGCGTATCATATTTTGTTAAGGTAGGAGAGAAATTTAAAGGATGATTTAAGAGGAGGCATAAAAGGACAAGTAAAACACACATATAATAACTATTTAACAATTTGCTTCTAAATTTCAGTGTGGTATTAGGAAGCAGAAATGCAAAAGTAGTAATCTAGTGTCCCATATAAACATATGGATTTACTTAAAAATGTGAAGAAGATACCGGAACTTGCCCATGGTATATGATTCTGTCAGCTTCTTTAAGGAAATTTGCATTTATGGCCATCTTAATTGCTGTCCTTGTCCTTGGGACAAAATACTGGTGCTCACACATTAAAGGAAGAAAGGTTTATTGTAGTTCACAGTATGTGGAGGCTTCAGTCCATATCCTGCTGATTCCAAGACAAGCTAGTGTAGCAGAGGAACAAGGCAGAGAAGAAGGTGCATGGTGTGGTGTCCAGGAAGGAGCAAGCGGTGAACCTTCCTGTTCAGGCTACTCACCACCTAGCACAGCATGGGCCTTCCCATTCTCCACACCCAAAACTATGTTAAGTTGAGCAGTGGACTGACGCTGTTATCACACTCTTAATCCAGTGTCACGAACCCACAGTGCAGCAACTCACAAATCCAGAGTCAAGTACCCATGATGCAGCCACTCCCAAATCCCCACCTGAAGGTGTATGAGGGTTTTGAGGGAATTTTAGACATAAGCCATAGCAATGACTGTGCTCAGTGTGTCATATATTCTACCATGTCACTATCTCTTTATTTAACCAATTGTAGAAATGTATAACTAGGGCCAGCGAGATAGCTTGCAGCCTAAGTGCCCCAGGGACTGATTCACTTCACCACATTCCACACCAGCTCAACTCCAGGTAAGCTGACCTGGCCACAAAGACCAGACATGGTGGCACATGCCTGTAATTCCAGCACTGGAAAGGCTTGAAAACAGGAGGATCCGTGGAGACCAAGCCTCATAGAGAAATCCTGTGTCAAATAATTTAAAAAAAGAAAGAAAACAAATGTATAGTTATATGTTAGATATCATACATTTTCTATGAAAGACATAAATCAATTGTATTTCTACACACATCATGAATCTTAGAAAAACTATGTACATCTTTAAGGGATATTCCAGGAAATTGTCTTATTCTTAAATGTTAATCTACAGACAAAATCACCAAGAAGAAAATCGAAAATCAATGCTATTTTACTAAAGAAGTGCCGATATATTGCAGTAGAGCCTGTTAGGCATAGAAAAAAAAATATCATCATATTTATCCTTGGAGTCTCTGTAAATCTAGGCAGTACACTACACAAGAAAGAAAACAATTATATAGCAAGCATTTTAAAGACAGATAAAATAATCTTTAGGATTATCTTTGCATTAATTGCAACATGTCTCAGATAACATACATTTTTTAATATTAAAAGAAAATATCTCCTTATCCTTTTGTAGAAATCATGTGTATGAACCATAAGTGGTTGGCACCACATGCGTTAAACACTATGCAGAGTAACACGCTGAGCTGCAATTTCATGACACCCAAGGAAATGCAAGGTGGGTGTTTAACATTTAAATGACTTGTATCACATATTAAGATGGCAGGATAACTAAAAATGAAAGAAGTTAGAGAGTACTGTTCTTGTAAATTTTTGATGACTGTAACTTTTAATAACCAAAGAATAACCAGGAAAGTCTAGCAAAAGTTCTATGGGATAACAGCAAATTATTTAACTGTGGATGTAACGGTAAAATAGTATAGAGACATTCAGCAAAGTTGGATGAAAGGTTATGTGTGTTCTAAAAAAGTACACGAGTGAAAACAAAAGGTGTAAGGAAAGAATGGGGAAACAAAGGAAATCAAATAATCTCATGATACCTCACAGTTTAAGCTGCCTCATTTAATAGGAGAAGGCATAATAAAAATGTAAATTTTTATAGAAGAAAACTTTAAAATCTATTAAAAATATAAAAGTAAATTTAGAATAGAAATTATTGCTTGCTGAATAAAAATATAATTGCTAAATATATGTGGGGCATAAAATATACTATATATCAAAGGAAAATTAGGAACAGTAAACATGAATCAAGTAATATCGAGCTGAGACTAAGCAAATTAGTATTATAAATTAACAGAAAAAATATGCCTGCAGATTGCAATCCAAAATAAAATTCAAATCTCAGCTATATACAAGAGATACAAACAAAATAATCACTAAGCAAATATAAATTTAAAAATCAAGGACACGTGTATATTAGAAACTGAAAATCAGAGAACAGCAAGACTTATGTTCATAGTATGAGAAGTAGAATTAGGGATGAAGTGTTACACCTAATTAATAAAGGTATTTTGAAATATTAGCAGCCTAATACCCAATGAAGATAAAACAGTTTGGGACATTTATCTATTTAATAACACAGGAACCACTTAGATAAAACAGGAACTATAAGTAATACAAGAAGGAGTAAACCAAAAGACATTAATATTAGAAGTCCAACATCGAAAACGGAAGCTGCTCATTTTATAATTTAAATTATGTGGTTATATATCAAAATTTTCAAAGTAATAATAATGTACCCTCAGTCTCACATGTAATATTCCACTAAATGAGCCATATCTATGTAAAAAATAAAAAAAAGAAAATCCTTCAACTGTGAACATACCAATACCAGAATAATCTAATCAGAATATAAAAAAATCAACATATTAACATAAAATTTAAAAAGAAAAGAGTATACATAGAGATTTAAAATTTTAAGTCAATAGAGGAAAACCCATAGTATTTTACTATTCCTATAAACAGAGATTAATAAAAATAAATGTAAAACAAATGATATACTTTCTTTTGCATTTTTTTGTTCTGTTTCATTTTTAACAGGATCCTACCATGCATCTTTAAATCACAGTGATTCTGCTGTTTTCAGCCTCCCCAGCACTGGGATTACAGCTATGCATCGTCATGTCTGGTCTCTGTAGCTGGCTTAGCATGCCCATGGGCGGCGCCAGTGTGGCATGTGGTGCAGTGAATTAAAATATGGTCCCTGTGCTTGCCTAAGCAGGCTCTTAATCCACTGAGCTATTTTTCCAGCCTTAAAACATTGTCAAATAAAATTATTACTGGGATATTAGGTCAAAAATTCCCAGATGTAGGAGTTCCAAGAAGCCAAGTGAGCAAAAAAAAAAAAAGAAAAAAAAAAAAAAAAAAAAGAAAATGATACAGGTAAAGCACAATTAAAAGGAAAGCAAGAATTTAAGAATCAGACAACGAAGAGAGGGCAAGGAGAAAAGCTAGGAAACATGACAGGGGCAAGCCAGATATTTATATACACAAGATGGATGAGGCAATTATCCTGAGAATCTTCACCAAGTTTTTGAAACTAATGGTTAATTGATAGGATTCTCACCCTGAGTAACTATATATGCTGATTACTGTGAACTAAGCAACTGATCTGAAGATAGCAATGTGTAATAGCAGGGTCACGCTTGGAATGCCTGTCACTCTGGTCTTCTAAATCCATACTGCTTGTCAGGATGTACCAATTACTGCTATAATGTCTCTCCAGTAATTTTTTTTTTACAAAGGTTAATAAATGAAAAGAGACGAGAAAAAAAAAGTCACAGGACTGTCCTGCTACAATGCTGTTTATGGTTAGATTTCTAAATTTCTGTGCAAAAATATGTAATTATTTATTCCTATTTTTAAAACACTTTTTATTATTTTAATTTTTTTCTTCATATTTTCTAGGGACTTAAACTTTAACATATTGATACTTGATGAAAAATACGTGTTCCATGTTATGTCTAAGATGTTTGATATTCAGACAGTGAGGTTAAGCTCAACTGCCTATGCATAGGGTAATAATATAATTAAGCTTCTTTTCTGGAGGGTTAACAATCTTGCAGACCAAAAATTAGAGAAAAAGAAGGGCTGCAAGGACAGCCAACATTTTGGCCCTAGCCTTTCAAGGTCAGTGAGGACTCAGGACACAGGAAAACCTGCACTGTAACATCATGTAACTCAGTTGTCTCCCAAATTTTCTGATCAAGGAGATTATGGGGCCACAAAGGAAAGTGATCAATGATTTAGAGTGTGCCTAAGGAGAGTCACATGGAGAGAAAACATTCTCTCAGGCTTTCACAAAGAGCAAATTGGTCAAGCAATGGCCATGACTCATCCACATGGCTGACACTTATACAGGATCTACAAACTGTGATACAGGGTTTCAGGATAAATCCTGAAGGGATTTGACTGACCTTGTCAGATACAAAAGTTACATTTCTTGTTATATAGATCTTGTTTTATCTTGGTCTTAACTATCCAGCAGAAAAGTATAAAAACAAGGTATAAAAAGTAAAGCCATATTAATATGCTGAGCTGTAAAAGGCTCAAGTCAACAACTTTTGACATTGCCAGTCCTTTGAATTGCCCACTGCTTTTACGGACTACTGGACCATATTTGAATATTTTGCTGAATTCACATTATACCTGCAATATTTAAATGACATTGGAATGACTTTCTCTGACAAAACTAGACAAAAAGGAGGATACGAATGAAGGACCATATTATATCTGTGTATTCAAAAGTTAGGGTAGATATACAGCTACTTTCTCTTAATTCATTGAATAGAAATATTTGTTCTAATAGTGTTTGTGGGCAGGATATCATGTTTGCATCTTTTACTATGAATAACCACTAAGACAACAATATGCAATGCGTCAATTATCTAAACTTTCCTACTAATTGGTTTTGAAACTGTTGCTATTTTTTTCTCAAATAAATAAAATAGAATTATTTTTTAAAAAGGTGCGGATGGCAAGTAAAAGACTTTAATCTTTAGAGATATAGTACCAATGCCAGGAAATCAGAGTTCTCAGCTTTATTATGAAAGGAACTGACAGGAGCATAAGGCTATCTAGAGAAAGAAGCTGGAAGTGTGACCAGTATAGTTCAGCCTTCTTGGTCCCCTTGTGGTCTGATTGTCATTAATTTGGGATTGACACAGGGCTCTACAGGGTAAGAAAGTTGCAGTTGCCTTGGAGCAGAGACGGATGTGAACTCCTCACAACATGCCTCTCAACCAGACCTGCATTGTTGCATTACATAGTGACTGCAGAAGACAATGGCACAAGCCCAGGGGAGAGACGTGAAATGCAGATAGCTCCACCAGATTTTACCACGCTTTTCACGAGCCTTTGGACACCTGCACACCGAGTGATTTTTAGCAAAATTAGGTTCTCAGCCCTTTTATAAAATGAATAGCAAAAATTAGTGATCTTAAATAAAACAAAAAGCTAATAAAGGTAAAAAGATGATTTTTTCTATACCTATAAAAGCATAAAATGCTTTGAAAATTAGAAGCTATATCAAATCAATACACATATTATATATTTATATATCCTTAATTTGTATATGATGTATATGTGTATATAATATATGTTTATTTATATATTAAATAATGACCTTTTTTACACCTGCAAGCAGGCACAGTGGCCAGGGGTTCAATCCCTAGGCCTGCCGTGCTGGTCCTGCCCCTAGAGAACACTAGGAAGGCATTTGAGACTGGGTATGATGGCACACACCTGTAATCCCAGCTCTTAGGAGGCTGTAAACAGGCAGATCACTACTAGTCCGATCTAGTAGTATGACCCTGAAATGTAGACAGCTAGCTAAAATATACAAAAAACAATAGACTTTTTGAAAAAATAAAATATAAACTACCACCTGGTCTTAAAAGAAAGAAAAAAGTAAATGGCTTATGAAAATAGAGTTAGAATATCAATGATCCTATAAATATTTCCTACTTCTGTGCATAGTGTCTTAAAACCTAGATATCCAATGCTTTGAGATAATTTAGGCAGCAAAAATAAACCAATGAACTGTTAACCTTCATATGTTGGTGATGGCTTATACAGACATATTTTTCTGTAAAAACTGGAGAAAAAGTCTGATTACTTTCATTCAGCAAATAAAGCATTGATAGCAAAAGTTTTGAGAGATGAAATCAAACTTGGGACTGATTTCTGAGAATAAGTTTGTCATCTATACCAATACTGCAACATAGACCCTAATGACCTAATAAAATTAATAAATTATAACCTAGTGGCATTTATTTTGTAAATTTGATTTTTTGTTTATGTTAGGGAAGGCTCTACAGGTACTGAGGGTCTCACTACTAGATCAGCTTTGTAGCGATCCACCTGTTTACAGGCTCCCATGAGCTAGGGTTTCAGGTGCGCTCCACCACGCCTGGTCATCGCAGCACGCCCCAGGGGCGGGGCCAGCACAACAGGCCCAGGGATGGAGATCAAAATCCACAGCCCCTGTGCCTCCTTGCAGGTGCTGTAATCAAACTTGCATAATTAATGTTTTTAATTCATATAGATGTTTTCAAAACCCTTGCATTAAATGAAACAGAACTTAAAATATCTTAGCATAGGACTACTTTCCAAAACTAATTTGAATTACAGAGAAAATTTCCAGAGAAGTTATTTCTACATGTCCATGAGAAATTTATGCCATGAATACTTCTAGCCACTTTGTCCAAAATATATTCAAGGAGAGTGAAGTATTGGACATTTGGTGCTCTTATTGACAATCTCACTAAATTGTCCATATAACCATAACAGTGGTGGTTCCAGCTACCAATCTCAGGTACATATTTAATGTTGAATATCAATATGTTTTAAACCACTGTGATACAATTTAACATTCATACCATAGTAGGTTATGATAGACCATGGTATTGAGAACTTCCCTTTAAAATAGAAAGAAATTTCAATTTAAAAGATAGACTCACAGACATGACATGGAAAAGTTACCCAAGGCCTACATTTGTAGGTAATATGTTATAATGGAATTAAAAATCCATTGTACATTTATTTATTTATATCATTCATTAATTTGATCTTGACATTCACATAATTTATATATATATATATATATATATATATATATATATATATATTATGCAAAAGGCTCAATTTATCTGTGAAATGAAAAAAAACTCTCTTTTGGAGCAAAACTTTCAAAGAATGAACAGTTACATTAATAAAATATAAAGTAACACAAACTTCATAAAATGTAATTATTGAGCTAGAAATTTATTGAGTTCATTATTCTGAACTTGTAAATTATTTGAATGATAAAAATAAAAATTCATCCTTAATGACAAGCAAAAGTGGTAAAGTATATAAAAAGAAAGAATGAAACTGAAAATGAATCCATATGTTTTGGTATAGGAATTACCGCAATGAATCTTTCTGCCATTTAATTACATCTTTCAAAGACCATAATCTCTTAATCACTGTGAGCTTCTCTTTTGCCTAGTAATTGGCAAGCCTCATATAGAGCTCATATTACCCTTTCCGTGTCAGGAAGCAAGGTCCGCTGCAGAATTAGAAGCTTTTCAAAAGTAAAGCTTTTGCCTTTTCAAAAGCTTTACTTTTGAAAAGTATGAACCACACTGAGTACCACATCAACTAACACCTTTTGATGGAGTTAATCTATATGTTAATGCTTTATGTATTTTTCTGCCTTCTTTTCTGGCCTTTTCATTTATTGACCAAGTTGCATTTGCACAATTTATATTGTTTAAAAAGAAAATTTACAAGTCAATAAACAAGGAATAATATTCATGAAAAAGAAATGATATTCTGCAAAACTTGTGTTTAAATGATAGGTCCAAATCAGGTTACAAAGCTCATTAGAAAGGGGATTTGTTTGCAACCGAAGAAGCTAGAGAAATTGCAAACAGATGGTGGTGAGGCAGGAGGGAAAAGCGTACACACTATATAACATGAGCGGAGAAGAGCTTACAGGGTCTGTTTTATTTCGACGCTTAGTGAAAGAAACAAGCTCAGGCATTTCAGGAATATCTATCTATCTATATATATGTAAATATATATATATATATATATATATATATATATATATATATATATATATATATATATATAATTTTTCCAGAGAGTACTACAAATGCAAATGTATATCAAGAATACTGAAACCTAGATTAGACCTTATTTTCCTATATTAAGTGCACATAATTAAAAATATGTGATTTGGTCTAACACAAATAATAAATAGCCAGCTATGTAATTAGAGAGAACAGTGACCACATTCTTATAAATGAATTGACTGAATCTTAACTTTTTTTATATTATGCTTTTATTACTTTAGAATCCCATTTGCTTATAAAAATTAAAATTATTGTGCCATTAACTGTATCTTTTACTTTTATTTTGTTTTATTTTTATACCAGAGATCAAACTTAGGACCTTGCACTTGCCAAGCACTCACTTAGGCCTCTGAGCTATCTCTCCAGCTCTTTTTATGTTAAAGATACTTCTAAGAGTAAGTTTCCCTCCATTTTGTTCCATTATTTTTCTCTTAGACACTGTACAAGGGACTACATTTTTCCAGGATGTTAGGAAGATACTTACATTTTCAGTTATAAATATGATTATCTAAATACAAAGTTAAATACCGTTTAAACTATCCTGCATTTTTCTACTCACTACCTTATTTCACAAGTACTTATTTATTTAATTTGCTCCACAATTAACTCTAAATATAGCTTTGGTGTAAGTACTTGATGTTACAACCCTACTTTTTCTTTTCTTCCCTATCTTTTTGTTTTGTTTTGTTTTGTTTTGTTTGCTTTCTTCAGATGTGATCTCAGCCTGTCCTGGATATCTTGGACTCAACCTGGAGCCCGGGTTGCTTTGATTTGAGATCATCCTATATCAATTGGTCTTCCACAGCAGGGGTATGGGCTTGGCCTGCCAGATGTTTGATTCCTAATTGATGAAATCCAGCTTGAAAAATCAGTCCTAGATGAAAGTTTTGAAGTATTAAAAGTTAAATAGGTTTTATTTTGGTTAGGTTAAACCAACTATCTTGATAGCTTACCCACTGATGAAGTATCATGTGATACGGTAAGAGGGCAGGAAAAATGGATTGAGGTAGTAACTTGTAGTCATTATGTACTGCAATTGAAAATGAGAGGAGAAAATTAGGTCTTTTTGATATTACTTTCTTTGGACCCAGGAGCAGTGCTGTATGATTATTCAGGCAGCATACACCTTAGAGACACTCAAGAAGAAGGCTAAGAAAAACATAACTTTTCATATGCTTTCTCTCATTTTGTGCAAAACTTTTTACTATGCCACCTTTATATTTCCTCAAGGTATCGTGAGTCTTGGCCACTCCACCTCCACCCCCTACACTGGACCAAGCATGCAAAGCTTCTGTCTTTTGTAGCATCTCCTCTCCCAGCTAGAGCAGGTACCACCACAGTTTCAAAATAATGGGTGTTATACAAAGAAGATGTGCTGTAATGAAAACTAATACATACAGGTACAGGATTTGGGCAACATAAGTCAAGAAAAATATAATGTATTAGTGGAAAATTCGCAACAGATCCTCATCTCTTACCTAAATGTTTTCTTCTTCTATAGGCCCAAGCCCTGTGATAACCATTACGTTAACACCTTTGACCATTTAGTTTTGTCTCTATCATTTTGTGTCTCCTTCAGATTATTGTCTGTTAAAGGAGCAACTATCCCTTTACTTGTGTCAAGTCATAACATTGATAGGAATTTAGGATTATCTATGTGTCATGTGTGGAATTTTTCTTCAACTACAAAAAAAATTCAGAGCAGCATTGCAAAATTCTTACCTCAGAAAGGGGAAGGAAGAAATAATTTATTTTGTCCATCATCAAACATTAAACTCTGGTTCTAATGAGTGATCTTATTCTTGCATTACACAAGTGTTCAATTGCAGGTGTACAATTTGTATCACTTTCTACTTCTCTTGGAAGCAACATAAGCTTTGACTGCAGTGGGATTATGGAACCAGGAAAAGAGAAAAGAGACACGTTTTCAAAATAGTATTCACTTTTAATTCACTTCAAATCATTCTTTTAATAGTGAAATGAAATTCTTTATTATTAAAGAAACTTGCAGGTGAGTAACCTAATATATGCCTTTTCTGTACATTTGATCGTCTCTTTAAGGTATACAATGAACGACACCATTACAAAACCTAAAGTGCTGTTTCCATTTTTATACCCACAGACAAAACACTGCCCAAAGTGACTGATGCCATCCTTAGGCAGAGAAGTAGAAGAGGATCCATTCCAGACTCCTCCATGAACACTCAACATTACCAGTGCTTCAAGGAGAGGCCATTGCATTAGCATGTTATCTCATTGATACATTTTGGTCTTGCGTCGGTTAAATATTTCTTCCCCATGAGTAGGTAGCATTAGCTCTGTGCAGTACAGCAACTGTATTACACCACAAATGAATTTCAAAATTATGGTGGCTTCTAGCATTACCAAGACTTTGGCTATCTTCCTGTGCTTCCTGCCTTCAGTCCTGCTCTAGATGTTTGGCTTTTCCTCCACTGAGGCTTCATCCCATCATTTTGTGACAGTAGCAATTTCATTTCTTGCATTCAGATGCAGCATTGTCCAGAGGCATAAAGGAGGTGTTTCTCCCTTGTGAACTTGTTAAAGTAAAAAAATAAGAAAATTTCCAGAAATCCCTGTCACTAACCAGGTCCCTAACCAGCATAATGTTTAAATATATCACCAGCAAGGAATTAGTTTATGTTGTAAAAACACAAGTTTTACTCAAAAGGAGCTTGCTGCTTTGGCTAGGGGAATGACTGGCTCTTCAGCAGCCACACTGTCAGGAGGAAGAGACTGCAATTTGGATATAGAAAAAACTGCTCTACGGTGATTGATAGGACACCAGGATAGTGCTAGCTGGCCAAGCAACAGTCTTTGTTACACTGCTGCAAGAAGAAAAAGAACATTATTGACCTATTCAAAGATACTTAAATGAAGAACATTAAATACTCAAGTCAAAAATATGTTTTAATGAGTATATAATGAAAACTGATCACAGATCAAGACACATTCCGTGAAATTTCTTGGCAAATATATTAATCTACAGTGGCTTTTAAGGGAAAATTCATATGATTTACAATATATTTTATGAAATATAAATGAACTTGTAAATATTACTTAAGTGCTTTTAAATATGAACATAACTTACATATTTCTTCTATACCTGCTACCAATCAAAGTATTTATTTCAATATGAAAAATCAAAGAGAAACTTAAAGTGATAACTGCAAAAATGTGGTTGCTGGTAATAAAATTAGTCATTCAATCAAGTTATCTTCTATTTTTGCCACTGAAAATATATCAGAAGGGAGATAATATAACACTCATAGAGCTTTTAACAAAGAAAGAAGGACAAACAATACATCATATATTATAAACTGATTAGAGTGGTGACTGTCATTTTACTTGTGCTGATTATCCAGTGCTTCTCTTAGATGATGATGTTTGATGACAAACCTAAAGGAGAAGTCTGGATAATTTACAACTCATAAAGAAATGCAAAAATTGAAAATTAAAAATAAAAATAAGTATCATTTTGTAGGTAAGATTCTGCAAAGAGAAAGTGCCCAGTGGGAGAAATGTTCACTTGGCAAATGTTATTTTTACTTTTTCTTAAATTTTTTATATGTAAGATCCAGTTATAGAAGCATGAAATAACATATAAAAATTTTACTACCTATTGAAACTTTCAGCTACATTCCTACTCTATTTCCCTGAGGATCTTATAGCAAGGGAGAAATAATAGATACATCTGGGTACAAATTATTATTAAATGTAAGTTCTTTCTCCATTAAGATCACCACCACCAATGCCTCTTAGGCACATTATCTGATGTGTTACAAACCATTTTTCAGTGACATCTTATGGACACTCAAATGCAGAGTTATGCAAGAAATGTGTCAGGAGTCATAAAATGTTCTCTAACGGCAAAATATAGTAAGTCTGTCTCAATTGAGTCACTAGACCTAGATCTGATAATGGGCAGAGATAATTATCCAAGTTCTATTATAATATATTTGGTATATTTCCTCATGACTCCAATTTCTTTGAATTATTCATAGAGTCAGTTTAATAGGATAATGTCTATGAAGCTTTCAAATATAGTCTATTTCCAATCAATTTTTGCCATTGTATTTGTGTTTTCTATTATTCTGTTTATACTTAACATGCATTTTTTTATTTCTACTTTTGCTGTAAGCACTATGATAATTGAAAAATGTGTCCCTACAATGCACAGTCACGTTCTCATAATGTATGGCTTACAAACTTTTTCTTTAAAACCATAAGAAATTATACATACAGTTTATTGACTTATACATCCTCATTCTATCCTCATACTTTACACTTAAGACTCTCTTGTCTCAGAAAAAGACTAAGTCTCTATCTTTACTTTTCATACACCCTTACCTACATGGACTGTAAATGATATCTTGTATCAGAAAATATCTCCCCCAGTCTGCTTACTTGTCCAGGTACTAGTTCCTGTTCCAGTTGTGGTTGTTTATGTTGCCTCAGAAAGAGCTGCTCACTGAGATGTGACTAGTATGAGCCAGTCCCCAGCTGCCAAGCCACTTGGCCTTCCTACTCACTTACCTCATATAAGCCCTGGCCCACCAGAGTTCAAGGCCTAATAGTTTGATCCTGATCACTGCTCTTTGACATAAATAAATCTGCCTCCAAATCTTGAGTGACATTTCTGCTTCCATTGAAATATACTTGAGAGTTTGAATCCATGTTTCTTAGAACAAGGTTATCAAGTGTGTTTCAGTATAGTGTGTGTATGTGTGTGTGTGTGTGTGTGTGTGTATTCACACAAGTGTGCAGAATATGTGATATTATGCTGTGGATATTATCATAAATACACTGACTGTATTTCTGATGTTTATAGCTAGATTATAAGCTTCAACTTTCCCTTTTTCGTTCTCGCTGCAGCTGAACAAATTGATAGTAAATGGGTGTGTTTTCTCCATTGCTGCTGACTGGAAATCCAGACCTTGGCACTTCCTTCTTATTCACACCAAAGCTCACACCATTCCTGCCAGCATCCACATTCCTCTTAGCACAAAACTCTAAGCCAGTCTCTCTTCCCTGCTCTTCAAAGCCAATTTTTGGACCAGCTGGGGTGTCATCCTTGAGTTCCCAGAAAACCTTGTTAGAATGCCTGAGTCAGTTTTGACATTGGGACCAAATGCTTGGTGAACAGCCATTGTTTGGCTGCGGAGTGTCTAGAACATACTTGTTCCATGCGAAATGTTTTCTCAAAAATACAAACATAGAGTATAAGTCGATTTGTATGTAGAGTTTCGCTTCTAACTATTATCCTTCGGTGTGTGGAATTTAATTCATCTTTTGGTGGATTGAGCTCTAAGTATTCCTCTTCCTACACGAAGGATGTTTGTACTCATGAGCCTAAAGAATATTCTCTAATATATATGTTCTTGACTGGGATTGGCTGTTTGTACATTTCAGCATTTTCTAGAGTTTTCTTCAATCTGTGCATTTAATATTATATTCCACTTTCTTATATACGTAAATCTTTTCCTTGAAAGTTACTTCTATGTTATAACTTCATTGTTTTAATGTGAACAAAGTTTCAGTGTCCTGGTCCTGTCCATTCCTGTTTAAGAAGCCTTCCTGAAATTTAATTTCAATATTTCCCTATTTTTTTTAGAATGAAATGAAGAATTTTTATTCAGTCCTTAAGTGATGATCCAGTGTATGCAGGATCACATATTTAAAATGCATCTTTTGTTCAATGGTTTTCACAACCTCTTCACACCTGTAATCCCAGCACTTTGGAAGCTAAAAACAGGAGAACCACTACAAATCCCATCTGTGTATTGAGACCCTGTAGACTCTTAAAATAAATAAATAAATATAAAAAAGAAGTGAGATCAAATATACACATAACTTCCTTATTAGAAAGAGCATGTCAAGTTTTCCATTCAGTAGAAAATTTGAAAGTGATAAAATGTTGACTTTTCTGTAAATTAATACCTCAACATTTTGAAATAAATTCCCCTCTTTTGAGGTATGTTTTTAGACCTCCTGTCCTAAAAAGTTCCATCATCTACAGATGAAGTTTTGAAATAATCAAATTTTAAACAGTATTCTTAATGATAGTAAATCAACAAAGAGACAAACAGTGTGATAAGTTAAATGTGAAAACCATCTGACATATTTTCAATGATCCTAACTACAATAGGTGAATCCAAACTGCCTGAAGATAGACAACTGCCCATTTGATTTTAGCTTACACCTTATAAAACTCATTCTAGAAATAAAAATAATACTGTGTTCCTTATGTAAAGTAAAATTTAAACTTGAATAGGTAGAAAGGTACTTTTGACTATTGACTGTCCCTTTTGATTTGCTACTTATCTGTAACCAGATGCGTAGGAAAATTTAACAAAATTATTCAAAAACAACATGCCTTAAGTTTACAATTTGTTATTATCTATAAATGCTCATATGAGTTTACTTTTAAGTGCCATAACTGGTCCATTTTATGAATGTTAGCCACAAATGTTCTTGTAAATGCCAATTTCTCAGGTTCACAAAAATAGATTTTGAAATGTTCTTGCAAATATTCCCATGACTAGTACTTAATGATCAAGAAGCTATAAATGTTCTAATTGTGCTTCATTAGATTTTATCAAATTAAAATCTTGCAAGTCAGACTCTGAAAGAACACAGAGAATTCTACAAATGGGCATGTGGTGTTTGTAGAGTCCCACCAAGAGGAGAGTGGAATAAACAAAGTTCAAAGAAATGTATCATGATGTATAATAACTGTAAGCTGATTTTAGAGGAGACAAATATACACATGAACTTGACAGACAGAGCTGTGTTCAGCTTGATATTTAAGGATATAGATGTAGGTGAAGTAGATGAAAAGATGGAGTAAGAGCAGATGACTTCAGATTGCCTTAATCCAATAATTTCAAGATTATTTAGTAAATGTAACTGCTCTTATTTTAGTTACAATGTAATTAGTGTTGCTAGTACTGGAAGACATGGATAAGACTTTTTTCTCTGTGAAATACACATATGTGCATATAGTCAGTCATCCATTTATATAATTACCAAGTATTTTGTAATCTTCATTTTAAATGAGTCTATGTTTTCTCAAAAATGTTCAAATATACTAAGATAAGAAAAGTTATGCTAGTAGAAACTCCCGTTACATTGAGGTAATAGCAGAATAATAACTTTAAACTGATTGTAATAGATAATTTTCATCATTAATTCTGTTGCTCTATGATTTATTTTTCGGACTTATAATGCATTAATCCTTGATCAATAAAATTACAAAGAAAGGAGATACTAACCAGCCCAACCATTGACTTCTAACTATGTGTACCTAATTTTAAGAATATAAGGTAAAGCTTGAGAAATAGCTCAGTGGTACAGTACTTAACTGGCAAGCGCAAGGTCCTGAGTTTGATTTCTGTCACTAAAAAAGAAAACACCCTAAGATAATAGAAAAATTGCCCAAAAATTTTAAGAAAATGGTTTACAAAACATATTTACCACATGCTTTTAATTAATGTTACATAGTTATGAAAAGGTTATAATCACAGAGAAATGAATTTTAAAAAGAAAAGAGTGAAAAAGACGGCAAATGTATGTGTAATGACAGTAGTTCTTACAGCTTGTACTTTCCCATAATGATAAAATACATAGCCTTAATAGTCTTGTGAGAGTGCATTTTAGCAGGTATCTCAGACATTTCAACAAAGTTAGCAAGGTCATAGCATCATGGATAAAGTTTTTAAAACATAGAAGCCGTAATTACGGTTGGTTGGTTTAAAAATAAAATGATTTATTTTGCTGCACAGTTTCCTACCTGTATGCAATTCAGTTATTAGTAGGTGTGGGCATATTGTCCTCTAATCAAATTTTTCAAGCCATCTCTATTAAGAAGTCAGTAAAAAACAAAGTATTGAAATGCAGATTGCATTGATTTGCTCCAAGTTATTGCAAGGTAAGAGGAAACAGTTATGTGAGGGTAAATCAATATAATCTACATTAAAGTACATTGTCTCCTAGAGTGCCAGGAAATATTCAGCGATCTCCATTACAGAAGTGGCCATTGTGACCACCTTATGTTGTCTGTCCTTAAATTCTTAAATTTATGTCCCTTATGCCTGAAAGCAAGCAAGATTTTCAAACTTTCCCAGAACCTAAATATAGCTTCCTCTGAGTTTCCTTTCAGTGCCTTTCTAGTTCCTGATCAGAAAGAGAATCTGTGCTTACTTTTATCACTAAGAAGTGATACTTAGATTTAACATTATACCATCATAATATTAGTGTCTTCATGCTACGATTTTCCTATCATGTCGACCTTTATTAAAATTTTGATTATTATGAAATCATGACCTTGCCAAATGTAGGTACCTCAAAACTAAATATGTGCTTTGTTCTAATATTCTCTCAAGTCTTTTACTAGAAGTGCCTTAATATTCTATCTTTAAAACAACAGAAGGGTTTTTGGTCATTCCACTTGTGACAGTAATTATTTTGTATTAACTAACATAATCTTTGTACATTGTTACTAAGAAACTGCTCCTTTAAGTCTCAGCAAAGCTGAGGCTATTCTTTCATATAATACTTATTCCTTACTTTAAAAGTATGTGGAAACAATATATAATATAGAAAGATTAGTTCTCCTATGTAACAAAGGATTTGTATATCTTTCTATTTAAAAGGTGTTTTAAAATTCTCACCAATAAAAGCATGAACGTATTTGGTGTTACAGTGGATGATATTGAGTGTAAAAGGAACAAGCATGCAATGCAGAGAGATCTGTGACATCATGCTCGTCGTTGCTTGATTGACAGGCCAACTCAAGTCTGTCTGCCCTGTGGATGATAAGAAGTGGATTCGAGGCTGATAGGATATTTGAAGCAGTTCAAACTATATGATGTTACCAACAGAGATAAGGAATAAGAAATTGCAAATTAGCAGTGAGCAAAATATTCTAGGACAATTTATTGACATTGACCTATGTCTGTTAATGGCTGTCAAATTTTTTTATTAAATAATTACATTTGTAACATTTACTTTTTCTTACATTAAATATGTTATGGTGAAGATAGCTGAAAATCATATCATCATTCATAGCTATGCGATACCATTGTACATAAAACTTTCTTTATAAAATATATGTAAGGTATTATACTAGCTTCTCAAAAGTTTCTCAAAATAAATAGCACTATCAATAAAAGTTTCTAGCTATATGATCAAAATTCAATTTATTTTATTGCTGAATTAATGCTCATCTTTGGCATATGTTGCTGAATTTACTATCTTTTGAAGAGATTGCACAAGGTATATTTTTCATGAAATCTTTACAGAAATTTGTTATGCTGGCACTGTACAAGTATTTTTCACAGTGTATTTCACTAATACTCCACTTACTGATTAATATAAGAAAGAGGGGGCCAGGGGGATGGTTCAGTGGAATAAACGCTTCCCTGGTAAGCGCAAGGGCCTGAGTTAAATCTCGAGTTCCAAAAAAAAAAAAAAAGAAAGAAAGAAAAGAAAAGAAATATAAGAAAGAACAATATTTGAACAATGTAGACTTTCTAGGGTGGATCACTTTGAAACCATGTCAAACTATATGCCTCACTAACTGGGGATCATAACTTTGCACTTTGTGAAGTAAGTAAGCAAATAGATGTTTCTAACATTGCATTTCATCTTCATACAAAAAGATGCAATGTTGCCCACCAGCCCTGCCCTTGGGGCACACTGAGACAGTAATGGAGACTGGGCTTGGTGGCGCATAATACCAGCTCTTGGGAGGCTGTAAACAGGTAGATCACTAGGAGCCCGATCTAGTAGTGAGACCCTGAACACCCTGTAGACCCTTCCCTAAAATAAAAAAATTAAAAAAATGCAATGTTACTCATGGACTGTAAACACAAATATTTTGTAAAGCTCTTATAAACTAATAATGAAAGTAAACACAAATGAACTAATTTAACAATCTAATAACTCATATAAGTGTATAAAGTAGTTTAAAAATCTAAGTACTTATAACTAAAATATTTTTCACATTTTCAAGTATTTTCTCATTGAACTTATTTTGAAACTATTTACTGGTTTCTATTTAAGACCCATTTCCTTCATTTGATTTAATCCCAGAGCTTTCAAGAATGTGATATCATAATGGGTGGGGAAGTTAGAACTGTCCTCAAATCTCCAGAAGAAAGAATTCTTCTAATCCAATCCCTCTCTCTTTTCTTCATGATTGACTTAAGCATAGGATTTGATTAAATTCTAACATGATCAAATTAATGAATTAAATTCTGAACATGAACTGTGCTATACAATGATATATGCTGAAAGAATTTAGGGAAATTTTTCCCTTCTCTTAAAAACATACATATCAGAAAGAATATGTTCAGGGCAAGCCAAATAGCTCAGCAGATTAAAGTGCCTGCTTAGGCAGAGGACAGAAGCTAGGGTTCAACTGGCCTGCCCTGGGGCTCTACCCAGGTGCACACTGAGAAGGTGAGTGAGCTTGGCATGATGGCATGCACCTATGATCCCAGTGCTTGGAAGAATGAAAACAGAATCACTATGGAGTTCCATGTATGTAGGGAGACCCCATAGAACCTATAGACCCTATACTAAACACATTACAAAAAAAGAAAATGTTCATCTCACTTTTGACAGAAATAATTACAGAAGTTATGCCAGACATGACTGTGTTCCCATGTGTGGAAAACATGTACAATATTAGCCTTCATGGTGGCAAGATGAATTACTGGTCAGAGAAGCCCTGAAGCCAGCTGTGTACCAATATATCAAGTAATCCTGGAAACACCTGCCACCAGATTTCTCACAATCTAAGATAATCAAGTGTTAAAAATGATGCTAAATATGCATCATATTATTCATACAAAATGACTGCAGATTTAAGAAGTACAGAAATCTCCCACAAATTTTCAACTCTCCCAATCATTCATAACCTATATTTTTATGGAGAAATAATGAAAAATTTAAAACACAATTTAAAGGCCTTAGATACTGACATTTTCTCCACCATTATCTTTCATTATGCTATTTTCTTTCCTACCTGAGGTATGAATGATAGTTTAAAAACACCACGTTTAGAAACACTTGGCTTGTGAGAAGAGGACTTGCCGACTTCGGATTCAGATCAGAACAGCGCCTTTTCTCATTCGTGGTAGGATGAGGCTCAGATCTGTGTAGCAGCATGTCCAAGATTTAGCAAGGAAGTGCAACATTTCTGAAGGAGAGCACAGAGATCAGAACAGCTACACGTGATGCTTTTTGTTTGTTTTCAATATTGGGGATAGCTATCATAGAAATCTAATTTAGTTTTGGAAATATGAGAAGCGTAAACAGCATTAAAGGGGAGCAAGAAATGAACCTGTGGAAGTTTGGTGTGGGATTTCACTTACCGAAACTTAGTATTACCTGACACAGAGGCTCAGAGTCCTCAGCTGCTGAGGTTTCAGGCCCTAACAGGAACGAAAAAAGATATTTTGTGTTTATTTTTTGTTTAATACTAATGCAGGTTGAAATGAGCACAGAAAACACACATGGGATAATCAAGAATTGGGGATGAATAGAGCAGAAAGTAAGATCCTAACAGAGATAAATTCCCCTGTTAAACAGTCTCATACCTTTTCCTTGAGCAATTAACTACATATCTCAGGCATCCATGCTTGTCTCAGCAATGCATAATTAATCTTATTCTGAGTTGCATACTTGGTAGTTTTTAATCAGTGTTTGTATGGACTACTGTCAGATGTTTCTGCTATTTCTATAAAGCTATAAGTGCATCTTGCAGTGAACCTTCAAAATCATGCAAAAATAGAGCTTGCAATGTATGATAAAATTTCAGAAATGGCTTAGTGTATAGACTTATTACAAAGAATGACTATCTCTTCAATCGATGAAATAGTAGGGGTGTAGAAAAAACTGTGTGTGAGAGACATAACCGACAGCCCCTGTGTAGGGAGGAAGATCTGAGTACGATTCAGCTTTCCTGCCTGTATGGTCAAGCAAGTGCTGAGATTAAGGAGACAAAGTTTACGGAGATTTTTTTTTTTCATAAAACACAGAAAGGGTACACTTAGAGTCACTCTAACAATAGCAAAATGAGATTGCCCCACATAGCCCAGTTTTATCAGCAATTTTCACTTTAGAAAAATATTTTCTCCCCAATGCATAATTATTCCTGATCTTTTTTTTCCTGGTAATTTACACAAACCACACTTTTCATTATTTAATATTGACTCTATATTCCAATTAACATATACAGTTTTTCAGACCAGATATTAAGTGCTTTTGGTGTTAAAAATGTTTATTCATTTAGCATATTTTATTTTTTATTATTTCTTCATTTATAGTAATGCAGTGTCTATTTTTTTTTTTCAGTGTCACCTCATTTGGAGTCATCAAGCCCTTGTCATTTTTATCTTGAACTGGATTTCATGGCCCAGGTATAAAGATAACAATAGAGGTACCCTATTTTAAGAGAAGTTACTCATAAATTGCCTAGCAATACATTTAATGTGTTTAAAACAGTTCACTTTTCTATGACTTTATTTGTGGGACAAATGTCACACATGTTCCTAAATCCACACCATCAGCAGAATTATATATACTCAGCCATTACTCACTCCGTTTCTCTAATTCATTTGACAGTTGACACTGGTTAGGGGTTTTTCCACTCATTTAAGTGAATTTGCATTTAGTTTTCCAAATTTTGTGGACATATTTCTGTACATCTAAGACAAGGATGGATGGAGGTAAAGTAAATGGCTCAGAGATATGTCAAATAGATCTGAATTGATTTCTATAGTGACATTTCATACTCCAAAATAAACTTCAAAACTTTTCTAGGGATTTAGTGGAAATACCAAAAATACTTGCAATTATTTACTGAACTAAAACAAACCAATTAATGGAACTAATTGTGTGTATATACTTGAATCTTTATTTTAAAAATCTGCAATCACCAAATTACTATCGCATAGTGATTAAGACTGAATTCTACATAACTGAGACAATGGCTCATCTTCTATGGGGTAGCAAATCTGCTAGCCTCTTGCTTTCAATAAACAAGAATGTAAAGATGAGATAGTAAAGAGATAAAACTCACCAGGTTGCTGTGATCTTAGATAATTTAGTCTAGCACGTGCATGCTAATGTTGGCACATGTTATCACTAATTTAATGGTAGCTGTTATGATAAATTTCACATGTCCCAGAAAAGCAATCAAAAGCCTTATATTTTCTTCAGTTCGTACTTACTAGCTTCACATAGAGCATTGAATGATCACCTTCCATTAGCACTTAAAACACAGTACTTTGTAAATTCCATTACAATGACAACACTTAAATGTATATCTCCTAAAATCTTTGTTGAAACCTTTACCTTCATCTGTCTCTCTCATACCTAAACTGTATTGCATTTAGTTGATTGGTTTGAGAGGCACTCACGGGATTATAAATCTCACTTTCAGCTGCATCTGGGTGGGTTAACTGAGGTGTGAGTGTGGGGACTGCAGATGGCCCCTGCCCCTTCTCTGCGACATGTTTTCCTGCTGTGTGTCATGGCCACCATAAGCTACGTGTTTTTATTCTGCCTCATTCACCCACCATGTTAATCTTGGTGCCAGTTGACTAAGGACTGAATCTTCTGAAAACATGAACCTGATTAAACTTCTTTCAGCTGTGAGTAACAGATACTGTGCCTCATGGAAAGGAAGATTGGCCGATACATCCATGTAGCATGTCTTTGCAGCAGTGCTATATCCTCCAAATTGCTGTCTCATAAAGTAATTTTCAAGTTACCTTTATCAAAACCCTTTATACTTATTAAAATATTGATTCCGTGGATTCATTCCTAGAGATACTAATGAATTGGATTTTTGAAGTCTAGATATTTTTAGTCCAGTATTTTTAGCACTTGTGTTATGTACATAACATACAAATGATTATAAGCCAGTGTTTCAGAAAACTCATCTATGCACTTTCCAAGTGTTCATTTTTCTCAGATGATAAATGTCCCCTTCAAGGATATGTGACTCTTCGAGTAAAGATGCCCAGATCTCAAGGAATACTGGACCCGTGCTATTTTACTTATATGCAATAGCAGTACATCTATCATAACATTTATTTGCCAAACTTGGTCTCATACATTATCACTTTCATGTCCTTAAAACTTCTGAAAATTCTTTCATAAAGACTAAAGAAACTTTTATTGCATGCCCAGCCTTCTTCATTAAATCTGCTTTTTTTTTCTTTTTGGTGGAACTGGGGATTGAACTCAGTTCCTTCTGCTTGCCAGGGAAGCACTTATTCCACTGAGCCATCTCCCTGGCCCTTGAATCTGCTTTGTAATTCACACTGTTAACCGGTCAGGATGAAGGAAAGTGCTGTTGTGACAACCAGAGTCAGACCTGTGATTGAACCATGATTATATTCCATCAGTGTTGAAAATATTTCATGCACTGATGGAATCTGAAGTGGTACATCCAGGCTGGAAAGATAGCTCAGCGGACTAGGCAGCTGCTTAGACAAGTACCACATGCCACATTGGCCCCACCCCTGTGGCTCAGCAAGCCAGCCACAGCAGGGTAGCGCAGACCTGTGATCCCACCACTGGGGAGACTAAAAAGGGGAGAATCACTATGAATCTAAGCTGTGTAGTGAGGCCCTGTACCAAATACATGAAAAAATAAATTAAAAAGTAGGTAGATGATACCTCAAAGAGAAGACTGTGACTTCAATTTACCATGTGGAGTAAGTTCTAAATAAAACATTTCAGAATGTATCAGTGTGAATTGTAGGCAGATTTATTAGGCAGGGTCAAAAAGCAAGAGAAAATAGGAAAGGGCTTCACTGTTTAAGGGTAAGTTAGGCAAGCTCTGATTAAGAGGTTTAGACAGGTCCACTAGTGAAAGACCAGTAGTCTAGATGAGCTGATGTGGGTTTGCATGTGATGGACTGCTACCCAGTGCTAGTTTTGCTCAATGACTTCTCAAATCATTTATTGTTTTAATTTTGGTCTCCAAGGGATGATTATTTCTGCTCGGGGCATTCTCAGTCTTCTAGAGCTTTTGCTGGAATCCAAGGAGACCATGGGCTTCAAGCTGTAAGTAGAGACTTCTAGGGGCTCATTGCTAGCTGAATGTGACTGTAAATCTCTTATCTTATTAAAAGTGCATGAACATATTTTTATAAATTCAGAGCTAATGAACTTTGTGTTGTCAGCTTTTAGTTAGAAACTCCTCATGATTAAGATGCTTATATGGTGGGCTGATACTATGGGATGCACCTGAGAGACAGATTCTAGGTTTCACACAGACCCAGCAAACAACTGCAAGCATACACCCAAGAAAAAGCAGCTGCATGTATTGAAGATAACTGGAAAATGTGCTTAGGTCAGGCCTATGTCAGTGGAAACAAAATTGTAGCATGAACAGAAAAGTGGTGACGAGATAACAGGAAAATAAAAGCTTACAGAAATAAATCAGGCACTAGAAAAATGTCTGTTCATTTCAGATACCCATTAGTGGTTCAGTCCTTAGATTCGCGGGAATCTGATGTTTTGCATTCTTTGTATGTTCTAGATATTAGTCCTTTGCTCAAGGAATAGCTCAAAACATCTTTTTTTCCACAGTGTGGGTTCTATCTTTACTCTGTTGGTGCTACTTTCTCTTGCTGTGCACAAGCTTTTTAAAAGATGAGATCACAATTATTAATTCTTTTATTTTTTTTAATGTGTTTGGCATAAGGTCTCACTATGCAGCTCAGACTCATAACAATCCTCCTGTTGCAGCCTCCCCAGCCCTGGGATTACAGGTGTGTACAACCATATTGAGTCTTGGTGGCCAGCTCAGTGCACCTGGGTGCAGGGCCAGGACAGCATATGGTGCTGGAAATCGAACCACAGTCCCTGCACTCTCCCAAGCAGATGCTCAGCCCTACAACCATTGATTCTTTATGATAGCTCTCATGCAATTGCAGTTTTGTTCATGAATTGTCTGTCTATAATAAAGACTTCAAGAGTTCTACCTATTTTACCTTCCAGTGGATTTAAGTGTTTCCATTTTAGTACGTAGGTCCATGTTACACCTCACTTTTAATTTAGTTTATGCTGAAGGATATGTGTGTAATCTTAATCTTCATCGAGTAGAAAGCCAGTTTTTCCAGAACCATTTTTTAAAGGATCTAACTGTTTTCTAGTGAAGGTATTTGATTCCTTTGTCAAAGATAAGATAAAAGGAGGCACCTTGGGCTGGGTGTTTCTTATCTAGTCTTTGGGTAAGACTCACAAATGATTGACATGGTGCTGAGTCATATCAGGAGCTTCCAGCATGGATACTCACCACAGAACTCACTTTGATTCAATTTTTCTTTTCTGTATTTAGAGCAGGGTCTGCAGAGTTTCACTACACAGATTAGACTCATAGTAATCCTCCTGTTTCCAGCTTCCCAAGTGCTGGGATTACAGGTTGATATTATCACACCCAGTCTCAATCACCATCTCAGCACACCCGGGCCAGGGCCAGCATGGCATACTGGGGATCGAACCCCAGCTGTTGCGCTCTGCCTAGGCAGGTGCTTTAGTCTGCTGAACTATCAGGCTGGCTTGAGATTCAATTATATGCATGAGATGGAGTTCATATTTGTGAAACCTGAAATGAGGCTCAAATGGGAAAAATGTTTCCTGAAAGTGAGGCCAGGAGACCCAAAACACATGTGCTGTGGTCTAGTGTGATGGAGATTTTTGGGGATTTTTGTTTTAATTTTTTGGTTTTTCTTTAAAAAATAGGAATCGTCCTAGAATATTGCTCCAGTTCAAATAGAAGGAGGAGGAATAGTCCCCAACCTTCCGTTGTGCTACCTGTAGTAGAGTTCAACAGGAATCTGACTCAAAGGTTTAATCTAATAAAAGACTGAGTTTACTAGTATAATTTAATAAAAGAAATAGTTACAAATGAAGGGCTAGCTCTGTTCTGTGTTGTTATTATTTAGGCATCTGTAGCTCTAAGTGAATAGTTACTGTTTTCTTTTTTTAAAAAATGATGGCAAGTCCTGCCTACCTCAGAAGAAAACACAAATCATGTTTTCCAAGAATGGCCCAGGAGATTATTTATCCTCAATCTCTGTGGATGCCTTTTCCTGTATCAGTATCACCCTCACATATTCAAGTGTTCATGAATATTGCTTATATTTGCTAAACTCATTACTATTAAATGTGATTTATACTTTGTACCTATTTGCCAATCCCAAAACTGCACTTTCCTTCCTCTTTCCCTGTTTTTGTTTTAAGATAAGATTTGCATGGTTCTCTCTGCCTTGAACTACATGCTTAGAATTTTGACTCTGTGTCATACTATACTAGAAATAGTTAAATTATCATTATATTCATAATATTGCTTCATTATTGTACCAGGGACATGTCTATAATATTATGTGTATTAAAATCTATATTAATTGGTTGTTTATATGTGTGTTTCTGTTATTAGATTTGAACTTTTTATAGGCAGTCACTGTTTTATTTGTTAATCTGAAAGGTCAATTATAAATGTGGTTTAAAATTAAAAATACATTTATATGCTTAATTGCTGAAGATTTCTTGCATCAATTAAAAAGCTATACTGCATTTGGTATCTTGAAAAGTCTTTCAGTATCATAGTAATGGAAGCTCCCCACATTTCTTTCCCCAAAACAATTCTTGGTAAATGTATTAAAAAATAGACTTCCTACTCTACTTAGCTCTTATGTCATCAACTGTTTGAATGTTTTTGGTTCCAAGAAGCTCTTACTTGGATAAATGAATGAGAAA
Organism: Ctenomys sociabilis; assembly: GCA_004027165.1. Lineage (NCBI taxonomy): Eukaryota > Metazoa > Chordata > Mammalia > Rodentia > Ctenomyidae > Ctenomys > Ctenomys sociabilis. The sequence continues at coordinate 35,038 of PVKA01008817.1, forward strand.
AAGGTAAACTTGTTGAAGGTTTACAATTTTAAATTCTTGCTATTTAAGGTATGTTTGGAAATCTCTACCTCAAATACCAGTATTGGAGCACTCAGGAGGTGGAGGTCAGAGCATCTCGGCAAGTGTTAGCCTATCCTGGGCTACAAGGGCATTCAGGAGCAGCCTAGACAAAGAAAGAAGGAGGGAGGGCCAGAAAACTCAGGGCAATTAAAGCACCTGCTTAGGCAGATGCAGGGGGCGAGGTTTGGATCCCAGGCCTACTGTGCTGGCCCCGCCCCCAGGGCAAAATGAGATGGTGATTGAGACTGGGTGGTGGGGAGTGCCTGCAATCCCAGCACTTGGGAAGCTGAAAAAAAAGGAGGATCACTAGGAGTCTGATCTGTGTAGTGAGGCCCTTTAGATGCTGTACTAAATACACAAGAAGAAAAAAAAAAGGTAGAAGATAAGGAGGAGGAAGAAGAGGAGAAAGAGGAGCAGGAGATGGAAGAGGAAAAGGATGAGAAGGAGGAGGAGAAGGAGAGGGAGAACGAGAGGGAGAAGAAGGAGAAGAAGAAGAGGAAGAAGAAGGAGAAGAAGAAGAGGAAGAAGCAGCAGCAGCAGCAGCAGCAGAAGAAGAAGAAGAAGAACAAGAAGAAGAAGAAGAAGAAGAAGAAGAAGAAGAAGAAGAAGAAGGAGAATCAAATTAAGATTGTGCACATCTTTCAAGGAAACACAAAATAAAGGTTAAACATTTATTGATAAATATACATTTATTTATTATTATCTCTATTGATACTTATACATAGTTACTCATGTTCAAGGAAAAGTAGAGTTACAGAAATTAAGACACAAAAATACACAAGAGTTAGCAAAAGAAAATATTTTGATCAGCAATGCTGCCTTGATAAAATGTCGCTCCCCAGGGTTCACAATTGCTGGCTCCTGTGCCTATGTTGAAGAAGACATTTCAATTAAAGAGATAATGAGCACAGTTGGGCAACAATGTTGTATTTTGTACAAATAATTTATGACTCTAAACTGGGATTAAGAAATAACCATAGTAAGTGAAAAGAAGCAAGGGAAAAAAAATTAATCAACAAAACAAACAAATGTCAGTAGGAATTAGGGCATGAATCACATATGTACTTAAATTAAATTCATTAAATAGATTTTATGCAATAACAAATGACTTTCATTAATTGTCTAGGACTATGAGGCTTTATTTATTTGATGTAGAAGTCACAGTTATAAACATCCAGGGTGATCTGTGGCTTGTTGGATTAGGACTGCAGGCCACGAGCCATGCACTGATGTCTGTCCCCTGTCTGGAACCAGAACTGCCCTACCCCAAAGGAGCTCCTGGAGGGTTGCCTCCCTTCTCACTTCAACATTCCAGAACTTTTACTCAAACTTCACACAGAGATTTCCCATGTATAGGCATACAATATGACTTCCAAGGATTTGTATCATGTATCTCAAGGGGTTCTGGCTTACACTGAAACAGGAGGATTGCTCAACTGGCAAACAAATAACTTTACTTTTTCATGTTTAATTAAAATATAACATAATTGAAGATAAACAGACCCTGATCTGTTTTCTAAATTCTGAGTATTTTGTTAAAATGAATGAAGCATAACCACTTTCTAAATACTGCACCTTATCCAAGCATGCAGCCCTACTGTAACATTACTGGAGCACATAATTCCATAATTACTTATAAACTACTAATGGGGATAATTTTCCTGGAGGATGCAGGTAAATTTTATTTACTTTCTATTTATGGCACTTGTAAGCCCATAAACTTTAGGAAAACTATTTCTTATTAAAAGTATTATCTTATTTTGTTTCTGTAGATTTTTAAATAAATTTAACTTTTAATGATGGTTTAATGGCTTTTTTTCAAAACCCTTGAACCTGATGAATACTAATGTTGATAGATATCTGGGTATAAATTTTATAAGAATCATGTGGCATAGCAGCTGACATTACACACCTAATTTGTAAGATATTAATATGATAATTACTCTTTTTTAGCCTTTATGTGAGTGGTTTGTATGCATTGCTTACAGTATAAGAGCATTTTGAATTTATCTGCATTTGCTAGTAGCTTACTTCTCTTGAATCATTAAGACATTTATTAGTTTGAAGAACTCTCATAAACATTTCTTAAGATGGCTCAGTAGAATAAGCGCTTCTTTGGCAAGCACAAAGGTCTGAGTTCATTCTTCAGTTTTGCTAAAAATTAAAAATAAATAAATAAAAAACACTTCTTATACAGAAAGGCAGATGGATATATCTCCCTTTTTTTAGTTTTTTTTCATGCCTTTAAGTTGCTCCTGCTTGATGTTGCGGGAAAGGGCCATCATGGCTTGTGTCTGGTTGCCCACCCCCCAAAACTTCATGCAGATAGGGGAAGACTTCTAGGATTTGTGATTAATTCATGATCCAGTGCTGGGATTATGGGTGTGACTTCTACGCCCGGCCTGGGGAAGGTATCCCGAGTACAACACAAGGCAGACAGACCTGCTCTCCGTGGTCAGGGTTGGCCCTGCTCTTTCCATTTGCTCTTCTTATTCGTTGCTGTTTTTCACTGCTGCACAGTGCCGTGCGCTGCGCTGCCTTGCAGCCTGTGCAGTGTAAACTGAAACCTCCACAAACTGTAAGCTAAATACTCCTTTCCTCCTAATTTTAGGTGTCTGGAAAAATGAGGAAAAAGGAACTATGACACCAAGCAATTAAATCAGTCAATACATATATATTCATTGTGTATATTAATTACCTGAAAAAATACTGTGCTAAAAGCAAAGAGAATACTAACCCTTTGAACAATTGAGAATACCAAGTGAGGGATTAAAGTTTTTACTCCTTAGAGTGTGCACTTAGACTTGGACAGAAGACAGGTGTAAATGAAACCATAAAATCTTTGAATTGTTTTGATAAAGTAAGGGACTCAATCCATTATGGATCTACATTTTTTAAAAGATGCAGATGACAAGTATAGTTCACGTTGCAAGTGAAGGAGTCACTAGTGAATAGCAGCATTCAAAGTCTAGAGACCGTTTGAGATACGGGCATAAGGTCTTAGCAACAGAGAGCTAGAGGGGCTCACAGAAGTCATGGCACACTGCCCTTTACTCTGCACAGCAGGAAGGTGTCAGTGTGCCTTATATACTCTGGCAAGTCATTAAAATTGGTCTGGTTCACAAAGGGCAACTGTATGATAGTTTAAATGGAGTACACCATGTTAAAAATATGCATGTTATAAAAATATATTTTATATGAATACAACAGAAAATAATGAGGAAACTTGTTTAAAATCTGTTCAAATATTCACTAAACTTTGACTAACATCAGAATATATAAACCAATAATGACATGTGAAAACATAATCATTTCTTTCTCATTATAAAATATGCTCATTATGAAAAGCTAAAAGATTCATCCTCTTGTGTGTTTCTATTTTAGAGAAAATAATAAGAAAATTCTGTGGGTAATTAAAACAGTATTGCTCCAAAATCACTGTAAGGATTCAGAAACTATGGTAAATGATTTCCCAGTTGTATCTGGAAAAGCCTTCAGGATTTGAAAGAAAATTTAGTCACCAAGTTATATTGAAAGCCATCAAACATGGAAAAATAATATGTTCATTATTAAAGATACTAATATTGAGCAGAAAAGAGACAAATATTAGTTCTGGGCATATTTGTGAGCTTTGGTGTAGTTAATATTTATATTATCTGCATTTGCCATAGTTTCATTTTGATTGATAATGCCAAAAGTAACATCTATCTAATATAAAATTAAAAATGAAGATATGCTTAATTTGAAAACGATCTCATTCTTTATTTATGAATATATTTTAGACTCCTTCATCTTAGATTATATATTATGTATTTTTTCTTTTTAATGAACAATACTAAAAGAATGTTCATTTTACTGTAATTAATTGGAATTTTAAATTAAGAATCTCCATCAGTTGTATAAATTCAGATAAATATTATTTTAGTCAAACATGGTTTTCTCAATTATGTTTAAACAATTTGCAACAGTTAATTTTCTCAAGAAATACAACTTTAATTTTATTAAAATCTATGAAATATAAGCACGAATAAGCCGGAGAGTAATCCAAAAGGTGATGTTTTATTAAAGAAAAGAAGTTGCTTTTCTCACATAATAATTTGTCAAAATTATGAAAGTATTTGAGGCTAATATTAACGGCTGTGCAAATGTACTTAAACTTTTTACTAAGCCATGCTTTTCTGCTCATTTACCTCAATGAATAAGGAGAGGAGCTCATAAAATGAGCTATTTTATATAAAAGTAGTGAATTTGCCTTACAATTACGAAAACATCTTGGATATTTTGGAAGAAGATCAAGCCACAAACATCTGAACTGCAGTGACCTTCTCAGTGCCCCAGCAGTGACCAATCAGTGCAAGCTTGCACCAGGAGCAAAGCTAGGACAGTCTCCGTGCGTCACTAAGCGGCCTACTGCTGCAGCAGATGAGAAAGTGGCCCATCCTCTTCTCTGAGGATGTGTGAAGCACTCAGAGAACACATGCCAATGTACATATATTACCAACTCCCAATACCTCTGTCCCTGTAGTTGGAAATTACAGTTGAAGAAGTTGAGTTGGAGGGTTGAAATGTGGGAGAGACTTGATTCTTAGAATCTCCAACCCACTCTTATATCTCTGCTAGAGCAATTTATAAGTTCATAGCAGCTCAGGGTCAGAAACTGGCTCTCTGTATGTGGACACCACCATTCAGGTCTCCCACAGCAGACCAAGTTGCAGTATCAATACTTTTAGGGTGAGTTCAAGCTAGAAAAGCTGGGGAAGTCTGGTGCATACAATGTTGAGTCATCTACAATAGTTATGTCAGAAATGTATACTAGAATTTTCCTTGAATCCTGCCTTTCTAAATATTAGGCCTCTACAGCTTTATTTGTGTTATGGAAATGAGATGCAGGGCAACATGCGATGGTGATACTTAAAGTGGAATAACTGTCATTGATACATCTAGAGCCCAAGAAAAAATAAGCATCAAAGGCATATTACCTGGGAGCAGACAAATATTCTAAGCAAAATATTTAGACAACATACTTATTATTTGCTGTTTTATGTTACTGCCATGGAATCTGACTTTTAGATAAAGAAAAAAAGAGTATTTCAGAGTTGCTTTCACAGCTTGTGTGTTCCGAGATTAGCTGATGTAGTTTATAAGGTAAAGCCCACACAACGTTTTTAGACAAAGAACATTCAACAGGCATGAAGGTAATGATATGGAGATCTTGAAAAAATGTTTACATTATTTAATGTGACAAATGTTAATTCAGTGGACAAGCAACCTGTCACCTGGTTGGGACATATTCTCAGAGCTGTGAAAATCAAATTGAAACATGACTTACCGAATGTAATTCCAGAAAGCATCTGTTTTGGCTATGAAGACAAATTACTTTTACTTTCTGCTAACATGGATATTATTTTAAATATACGGTTGTTTGCCACAGATCTGGCATTACTACAAAATCTTAGCCACTTCATAGATGACTTAATATTAGAAGCAACTGAACTAAAGAAGTAGACATAGAGAAATGAACGAAAAGCCTTTATTTTTTTAAAGTTTAATTTTGATTTGTTTTGTTTTCTGGTTCTGGAAATTGAACTCAGGCCTTGTGCTTACCAGGCAGGCTCTGTGCTGCAGATCTACATCACAAGCTCAAAAGCTTGCTTTTAGGAGTTTCAATTTTGGTGTCGAAGTTGTAAAAATGCAGATTTTTCACTTTAAGTGAAGTTCACATCTTTGAAAGATCTAGGAGTCGTATGTGGGGAGAGAGGTGGCATACAAGAATTAAAATAAATGAAGTTTGAGGCCTTGATGTTTTTACTGATTAACTTACAGTCGGAGAAAACTCAACTCTTGGCTGAAACTGTCCAGCATTTCAAGGGAATTCAGCGCATGGTCACCTGGCTGCCAGCCCAAAACATCACGGTGGGAGGGTTTGGTACAAAGCTGTTCGGCCTCTGGTGGCGAGAAAGCAAAGAAGGCAAACAGTACCGGAGAGGGAGGGGCCAGAGGCTGGATGGAGCGTCCACCGCCAGTCACCCCCAGTGGGACTCGTGCATCACTGACTTGGCTTTGAAGGCCAAAGCCAATCCAAACCACAGAAGCACAAGAGCCTGCACAATCGTTAAGGCACTAAGTGTTTCATAGGTCTTAAGTCTATGAAATTGATTTCGCTGAGGCTTGTTACCCTGTCTAACACTGTAGAATAAGTTTGAGGGCAGGTTGTAAATTCAAGTTTAGTTCCTTTTCTTTGCAAACCTTTGCACTGCGATTTCTCCTATCATCAATCTAGATTCTTCCACCAAATAAACAAGATATTAAATAGGGCTAATTTGTTTGTACTTCAAATATAGCAAGAGCTCTCAGCCTCTGAGAAAACTTTGCTTTATTGTCCCTTTCAGCGATACATCAAAATGGAAAAAAAGTGGCAAGGGAGAAATCACAGTGGTATGAATTAGTGATTGATTCTAAAGTGCTACGCTTTGCAAGGATGGAGTCATACAACTTTGGAACTATTAAAGCTGCGTGATTGACAGGTGGCTTCCCAAGTAATGACTACAAGTGATTAATAAAGGAAATGCTTTTTTCTGCACACTTTCCATTTCTCACAGGTATAAAGAGTAATCGTGATACAATCTGCACCGCACATGAGTGGCAATGCGCCTAGACTCATAGCAAGTCAAAATTAAGAAAAATTATAATTAATCAGGATGAGAATAATGACTGGGAATATTGCCTTGTGAAACCCAGTAGCCAGACAGTGAGAACTAAAACAATTCTATTCTCCTTCTGGGGTATGAAGCATTACTCTTCTGCAAGTAGGAAAATAGTAGACTAACTTCCCATGATCAAAAATGTATCAATACATTTTCAGAGGAAAAGGGATCCCGTATGTTTCCTAAACACTTGATGATACAGAAAAAGTGATAATAACTTTTTAATAGAAGATATTCCCAAATGTCATTTCAGATATTTAAAGTGGGACTCTGTTTTGTTTCTTTTTTTGTTCTAGGTGAAACCCAACTTGGTATACTGTTGCCTCCTGCCTTTTTCTTTTCTTTTATTTATTTCTTGACTTATAACAATAAAGGAAGAGAATCGAATTTTAAAGTGCAGCACATGCTCATAATTGAGTAATTTAAAGATGTACTTGTGACACATCTATTATCATATATTTGTACTTATACTCACTGTTTTTATTATGGTTTTTCTTCTATAGAGACAAGAATTCCAGAGTTTTTCTTCTGCTTTTTCAATTTTTATCATGTTTTCTTCATATAGACATTACTTAGTTAAAATAAATTATTAAAATGAATTCAAGCACAGCATGGATGAGCAAATAACAATGTAATTTCACAAAGAGGCAAAGACTGTTTAGGGAAAAGTAAGATCATTTAGACAATTTGGCCTTGTAATTTTCTGTATGCTGAAGGATTACAAGGCATTAAGTCATTAGGTGGAAATAAAGAGCAGAAGGACTTTTTGAATCAGCGAGGGAGGGTGCCACTGTATGCCTTTGATCTAAATGACAGAAATAAATTTGCCAATGGCATGATAATATTCAGCATGCTTAAACTAATGCAGATTAATAGAAATGCAAGTTCAATACATTTTAGTTTGATGAGAACATTCAATGTAAAGCATAAATGAAATTAAGTTATGTACATAATATCTATAATAGAATTTGTCACATTAAAGCCTACTGACATGCATTAATATTTTATTTGCATACATCCTCAAGCCTGACCTGCTCTTTGCTTAGATTTATCACAAGTTTGCAGGCATGGCTTGGTGCTGGAAATGGACATGAACAATTACATTTCCAGTGTAAAATGAGTGAAAGATTCCACTTCAGCTGTATTTGCTAAGCCCTTTGGTAGTCCTAAAGATAAGGCAAAAAGAGGTTAGACTGGGAGAAATCTAAAGTGGAGATGCAAATCTTAAGCTTGTTTGCAACATTGCTATCTTAGAATATGCTGATCCTAACTAGTCTCAAACTAGCTGCACCAGAGATGCTAAAAAGAAGTGACAAAAGGTTAATATTTTTTCTAAAACTCTGCTATAGTCATTATTTCATCTTCATTACAATGAGAAAATACGTATATCACTAATATATATATTTAGCAGTTGTTGTTTCATAAGTTGTTAAACATGTAGACTGTAAAAATGCACTCTCTTAACTATTTCTAGTTAATGCTCTTTACACACATGTCTGTCTTACTTGCATCTATGCCTAATGGTATATTACACTTAATCAATCTTGTCCAGCAAATTGGTTGAATAAAAAAATTCTATTTTTAAACAAAGCAGTAAAATATTGTAATTTTTCCATAATATTTTAAAACAATGGATTTTTTAAAATTTATGTATTGCAAGTATGCTAGCTCCAGAATTAGTACACATTTTTAAAAAATATATTTGGTACAGAATCTCACTATGCAGCTTGGACTCATACTGATCCTCCTGTTTTCATCCCCCAGAGCTGGGAATACAGATGTGCACCCCCACGTCCATTCTCAGTGATCTGCTCAGGACCTGAAGGGTGAGACAGAATGGAATCCGATGCCCAGGATCGAAGCTTTGTCTCTGCACTTGCCTAAGCAGGCAATTAATCAGCTGAGCTATCTTTCAAGCTCAGTTAGTGCAGATTTTATTAAATTATTAAATTATTAGAGATAAAAACATACTTAAATTAATGCTAATATTTCCCTGACAGTTTATTCATCTGCATTCCAGTGGATTATTTCCAAAATTTGTGCACAATTATTTTAATGTGACCAGAAAGATTACTTCTCAGTGAATTTTATTTTTAATTTTTTAAATTTCTTTTGCTCTTTTCATGCTAGGAATTGAACTTAAGACCTTGCACTTGCCAGGTAGGCTATGTGCTACAGAGCTATATCTCTGGCCCCTTTTGCAGTGAAGTTTATGGTGTTTGTAACATTATTGAATAAAATCATGGCAAGGCAAATAATCTTAAAATTAAAAATATGAGTTTAACTCAGTGAATGTTAAAGTATGGTGACACTTCAGTGTTGTCCCTTTCTATATGACACAGACAAAGGATCTTCAGTATAATGTACAGGATTACAAGATAAACCCTGAGGGGACTTCACTGACCACATAAGAAAAATAAAGTACATGTGTTGGTATATAAGTATTGCTCTATCTAGGTCTTAACCATCCAGCAGAAAAGTATAAAAATGAAGTATACATCGCGGGGCCATAATGTTAAGCTGAGCTGTAAATGGCTATGGTCAACAACTTCTTTGAATAACTCACTATTGTTGTGGAATGCTGGACTGTGTTGGATTGTGTGGTCGAGTTCAAGCACCTAATTTAGTTGAATGACAATGGAGTGCCCACCTTTGACAGGTGTAGACAAAGGAAGGGGTATAGAAAGGAAAAATCATGATGTGTGTGTATACACAGTACAGTTGGGATAGATAATGCTGTACTTCTACATAATCCTACCAGAGGCAAGATTTGCACTAATGGTGGTTGGCCAGGATATTATGTCGGGTTCTAGTACTATGGTCATCCACTTGGAAAATAATTATTGAATTTTTGATATAATTCAGGTATAAGAAATAAAATAAGTAAACAGCTACAGTCTTAATTTACTGATAAGAGACATCTTCTATAATAATGTCTGTAAGTATTATATCATGTATGCACCTTGTACAATACCAAAATTGTATGAAAACAGTTTGCAATGTATTAATTTATCGAATCTGTCCTGTTAAGGTGTCTTAAAACTGTCTGATTGATATTTGTACTTCAATAAAATTAAAAATAAATGAATAAATAAATAAAATTTCCAAAATTAAAAAAAAAGGAAACATGGAATAAAAAGTAGAAGTCTTTTTATTGTTAGCTTCAGAAATTTTCACCCATCCCCTTGGCTTTAAGCCAACCTTTTTATGATAAAATATAGAACATGGATAGAGGTCTAAAGACAAAAAAGGTCAAATTCATTTTCTTAGCTTTCTCATTTCCAAAAAAGCACACAAATATATGATTTCCATTTAAAAGTCTGTTTACGGAGCAAAGCAAGCACAGGGCTTTTGTTTTGGTTTCTAAATCGACTCAAAACTATTTTATGGAATTTAGGATGATCCATTTCTAAATCATAGTCCATAGGTTTTTTAATAAAACTTTATGCAGCATGTCTTGGTTTTCAGAACTAAGTGTGACCTTTCCTCGACCTTTGGCAGTTATTTGTTTTGGAGAGCTGTGAGTCAAACATAATGTCACTAATTAAACAAACGCAATTGATTTAATGACAGTTGCCACAGAATATTCTGTATTGCTTAACTTGAGGGGCAAATACAAAACTAAATTCACCAAATAAAATATTTGAGTTTTTCTTTATAATTCTCATATACATTGCTATTTGGCTTTTGAGATGAATGCCTGTATGAATTTCTGAGAACACAAATGATCTTAGTTGGGATTTTTTTAGAATGTTTTAAATAAATGCTGTTCCTTTTAGACACCTATGAACCTTTGAAAGACTAGACATGAAGGGTGGTTTTCATGGAAAATCTGTCATTTTAGTATTCTAACTTCAATTTAACTCTGTCTGCTTAATAGAGAATTACTACTTTTAGTTTTCAAAACAGTTTGCAAGTGCATCAAATAAGTGTTCTCTGGGTAACCATAACATTCATAGAGCTTCTCATTATCTTACCATCTCTCTGAGGGTCTGAGAAATGATTAAGGGAAAGTCACTAAATATTGAGGCAAAGTAAAGTGAATGACACTGGAGAACACAAAATAACATTTTATTAGGAGAACTGTAGTTTTATGGACACATTTGATAAAATGTACTGTGTCTTCAAATGTGAAATGCATATCATACATACTGAGCATATTGACCAAATAAATATTGGAAAAATAATCAAAGTTCATTATAATTCTATCTTTATTTGCTCATCTCAACCCCATAATTACATGGTGTGATTTTTAATTACTTATATAATGCTTTCCATTGGTACATGTTTGTTATGAATAGTAATTAAATTTGGCTTGGGCAATTAGGAAATAAACATCTTGTGTTGATCATGTCACTTTCTGTCCATGCCTTCCTTTCTCTGAGCCCTCCTTCACATCCCCATAGTCTAACTTGTTTTTTATTATCTTTTACTTATTTATTCTTTTAAATTTTTAATGTTTTCCTTTTTTATTTTTTAAAAAATACAAATTACAATTAAAACAAAAAATTACAAGTGATACAGATTTTCACTTAACAAAGTAATATATTTTACATAGCATTTGTTGTAATACATAGTGTTATCTTCCAGTTATTCATGTTAGCAGATATGTGCAGCTAAATTTGGAAGAAAAAACAAATATATGAGAAATTAAGAAGACAAAAAGGAGAAACAATAGAAAAAAGGAGACCAAATTAAAAGATGAATTTCTTTTTTCCATAGACCAGCAGAAATGCACAGTACAGTTGACCAAACTCTCTTGATTATACATAGATAAATCTCTTTCCTCTACTTCCTTTGCTGTCCTTTCATAAATTTAGTGATTCTTTTTGAGTAAGTTCGTTCCCCTTTGCCAGTATATGTTGTGATCTTCAGATTCCATGTTTCTCTTTCAGGTTCTCTCACTAAGAAGATAATACAATGTTTGTATATGTGGGTGTGACTTATTTCACCTGAGTATATTCTCTCATTGCACTCATTTACAGACAAAAGATTCAAATTTATCCTGTTGGATAGCAGAATAATACTTCATTGTGTAACAATAGCATATCTCCCTTATCCATTCTTCACTCAATGGACATCTGGGTTGTCTCCAGCACTTAGCAATGACAATATGAGCTGCTATAAACACAAGTGCATGTATATTGCTGTGGTACAGGTTTTAAGATTTTCTGGAAAAATACAAAGGAGGGTAAATAGCTGGCTTGAATGATATCTCCAACTCTAGCATTTGAAGGAATCTCACACTGATATCTATAGTGGTTGTACCAGGGTACAGTTCTATCAATAGAGAAGTGTTCCTGTTTCTCCACAGGCTCTCTAGCACTTGTTATTGGCTGATTTCTTGAGGTTGTGCATTCTTTCTGGGGTGAGATGAATTTCAGCGTCATTTTAATTTGCATTTCTCAAATTACCAATGATATTGAACATTTTTTCATGTATTTACTTGTTTTTGTATTTGTTCCACTGAGAAGAGGTGTATATTCATTACAGATGACCATTTTGGAATTGGGTCCATGAATTTGGGGAGCCTGATTTTTTAAAAAAATTATTTCTCTGTTCTACATAGAAGGCCTTTGTGAGAAGGACAGTCGGCTATAACTTTTTTCCAAGTTTCCTGTTTTTTTTTTTTTTTTGTCATGTTAGAGATTTTCTTTGATATTTATTATCTATTTTAATACAGGGTCTACAACTCCTCACTATGAAGATTGAACTCAGAGTGATCCTCCTGTTTTCAGCCTCGCAACACTGGGATTACAGGTGGACACATCATGCCAAGCCTCAGTCTCCATCACAGCATGCCCCGGGATTGGGGCCAGTGTGGCATGGTAGGGATTGAAACCCAGTCTCTGGGCCTGCCTAAGGTGGTACTTTAATCTGCTGAGCTATCTGGCCAGCCCTATATATTTGTTTTGAAGTGAAGAAACTTTAAAAATATGTGTTTGTTGATTCTCTGAAGTATTTCCCATGCAGTTTGGTTTTGTTCATAAACTCTCCATCTACTCGTATGGCTTCAAGATTTCAACCTGTTTTCTTCCAGAAGATTTAGTGTTTCTATTTTAAATTTAAATGTTTGAATCTTTTCACTGTAACTTTATGCATGGTAATAGGCACTGGTATAGCTTTAGCCTTTGGCGTGTGGAAAGCCAGTTTTCCCATTTATTGAAGAGGCTGTCTTTCTTCCTGTGAACCTGTTTGGCCCCTTTATCACAGATAAGGTGGCTGAATATGTTTGTAGTTGTGTCTGCATCTTTTAATCTGTTCCCTTGATCTTCAGGTCTGTCTCTATGCCAGTATCAAAATTTTTGTTCTTTTATTATATTTTGGGGCCTCACTTTATATAATCCATATGATATTTAACTTTCTGGCTTTCTGGATCTGATATATCTCACTAAGTATTATCTTCCCAAGATCTATCCTTTCTCTTACAGATGGCACAAAGTTATTATTTTTCATTGCTGAATGGTGCTCAATTGGATATATATATATATATATATATATATATATATATATATATATATATACATGTAAGAACTTAAGAGAAGAGAGTAAAAGCACAAACAAATGGCAAAAATGAGAAATAAATAAACACCAACTGTTCCTTCTGACAGATGAGCAGAAATCCACAGTATAGTTGTATAAAAAAACCCTGCTTCTGTACTTAGATCTGTCACTTTTCCAACTCCCTCTCTTGTCCTTCTCAACTCAGAAATTCCTTCCTTTGGGATAGGTTTATTTCCTTTTCCCAGTAGAAGAAGCACTTCGCTGGCAAGTGCAAGGACCTGAGTTCAATCACTGGTTTCTCAAAAAAAAAAAAAAAAAAAAAAAAAAAAAAAAAAAAAAAAAAAAAAAAAAAAAAAAAAAAAAAAAAAAAAAAAAAAAAAAAAAAAAGCAAAACAAAAACAAAAAAAACAAATAAAAATCAACAACAACAAAAAACCAATTAGCTTGGTTGAAATTCAAATATTGCATCAGTATAGAAGAAGAGCTCATTCCTGAGCACTCCATCCATCACTGCCTACAAACACTGCTTTAGAAAGATAGACCTTCATGTGTTTACATATTCACTGCTATAAATTTACCTGGGGCTGGTTATTGGGAACTATTACTCGAATAAAGTGTGTGTGTTTTAACACATTTTCAGCCAAATATCACATACTTATATTACAAGTGTGTACAGATTGCATGAGATTGTGATTCATATTGCTAAAATTATTTTTAAGTTGTAATTAAAATATGAATAAGTCTCACTAGTAAAAATTTATTCAAATGTGCAGAGTAACAAAACCATAATATCCTGTTAGAGTAATTTCTCTACCTAATACTGAATAAAACTCTACTTTTTTAATTCAAATAAAATAAATCGTAATAAATTTTGAGATATAGTAGCAATACTATTGGAACACTAGAAGATTCATTTGAATTTTTGTAGCACATGTCAAAAATCTAAATAAACCTGGGCTAAAAATTTAACCCATACTTGTGAAGACAACATATTCTCTGAAATAGCTTTCTGTGGCTCCCGTCAGCACACACTGTCTTGCTTTGCTGCTACACAGGTCTTGCTATGACTTATATCTTAGTGTCTGTTGGCAGCCCCATGTGGTCATAGATGGGCAGTTTCTAAGGGGGATAAACTGATTAGGGCATGTGAATGTGGACTGAAGGTGTAACACGAGCATTAAAAATGACAATAATGGAAGCCCCACCATAGCTTCCATTATGGGTGGCACTGATGAACAATCGTGCAGCCCGGATGAAATACAGACAGAAAGAAGGCAGCCTTGCTGCTGCTTCTGCTGCTGCTTCCTGCCTATCTTGCCAAGGACTATTTCTCCTCTGCCATGTCCCTGTGCCAGGCTGCCCTGCTTTGGGGCTAGCCACCTAGGGACTGAAACTTCTGCAAGCTGTATGCTCAAATAAGCCTTTCCTCCTCTAACTTGTGGGTGTTAGCTATTTTGTCTCATCAATGAGAGAAACAGTGAAGTCAGTTCTGATGTTATTTATACTGTCCTTTAACATTTTACTTCTGTGGGGAAGGGAAAAGAGAAACAATAGTTCAGTTTACTTTAATTTCAAAGTAATGCTTATTAGTGGCTTGCTATGTGAATAAGGTTCATTCTTTGCTTGACTTTTAATTACCATTTTTAGAATGTGTATATCCTGGGATTTTATTTTCCTTCATTACACCTGCTAGACTCTGAACTTTTAATTTCTACCTATTAATTACAGTGATATCCCCAGGTTCACTTCTGCCCTCCATTTCTGCATGAGTAATACCATTCTAAACATTTACTTTATCGCTCTTTTTCTGTCTCCCTAGATGGCTAACTTCATCCACATCACTGAATTCCACATCTCTTTCTTGCTGCCATAACAAATTTCAATTTCCTTTCTTCTTAACGATATCTTTCTTAGCGCTAACAATGTTTCCTACTGTATCACTAAATTTTATTGTCAGGAGACTCTGCTGTAGAAATTCAATTGTCTGTAAATCTGAGCACCAGTAAAGCTGCTAAAATCATTGTGAGTCTTATTTAACTGTCTGGCACATAAATCAGGTAAATTTTATTTGATTTCAGTGGGATGTTTTCCTAGACCTTAGTGCTCTAACACATCCTGATATTAACTAACTGAACATTCAAGTGCACGTTACTGCTTCAAAGACAGATAATTCAGCCAGGAAGCACAGCCGATTACTCTGAAAGGCAATCATCAAGGAGCATGTCTGGAGCTGTGTCATCTAGGGTCAACGCTCTGAGAGGCAAGCGGAAGCCCAAAGCTTTTGGCTGATCATGACTTCATCCTATCCATGTGCAATAGTCTGAACTCTCAGGCACATTAGGTTATTGTTAAATTAGCATCCAGATCTTTCACTTTTTGCACAGATAATATTTTATTATAATATAGCAGCTTTATTATTTTTGACATTTGTATTTCATGAAATGATTTCATTACACTTTTAATACCTACCAACTACTGTATATAGTAAATATTCTTAAAACTTTTCTATCTTTAAAATTCTGAAATCTGATGTTCAGAAAAAAAATCTCCATTATATAAGCAGGAATATTGACGGAATATAAATCTTCACACAAACACACATGTACGTACATATGTATATGTGCGTGTTCATTATTAGGAATATATATATGTATATATATTATTTTGATATATATGATTTTATAACGATCCATATTATATGTTTTGTATATATATTCTGAACATCTATGTACATGTATATGCATAGTTTATTTGTATTATTTGTAAAAGGGAGAGTTTCACAAAAAGAACACATGTTCCAAATATACAAAGTAAGATGACCTTACTGCAATTTTCTTGCTCAAGTAGTAATGGGAGTGTCAAAATTTTAATAAATAAACAAACTAAAGAAAATTATTTTTCTTTAATATTATTTTTCAAAAGATTAATCAATTTTATGTGAGGATAAGTGAAGATGTACATAAATCAGAACTGAAGTACATTTCCATAAAAAATAAATCAATGGAAGATTTAAGGCTGGGAAGATAGCTCAAAGGTCAAAGCACCTGCATGGAAGTCTTAGGAGGGTTCGATCCCTGTACCACATGCTCTGTACAGTAATTATCTTCCAAATACTTAATATTAAAATAGAAGAAATTTCAAATATTATAAGAAACAAGACAGTATTGAAATAGTTCAAACATGAGAGAACAAGAACTAAGTGAAATTTCTAAACACATAAAATACAATCATTAAAATTAAAAACATGATCAGGTGAAATAAAAGAATGATATCAATGAAAATCACTCATAAAACATGGAAAGAAAAATAGAAAGAATTTATAGAGAATGAAAATAAAAGTGCTTGTCTTTATTATTTCTATGTAATATTTAATGGATAATGCATACATACAGACAAAAGAAGCAAATCTTGTAAGAAATTGAAAATAAGAACTGAAGGAAAAATTATGCTTGGTCTCTGGTGTTATGGAGATTATATTTCATAGAGCTGATGAAAATTTCTTGACAAATTTTGTAAAAATATAGCATATAGTGATATGAGATAAAGATTCAAATAATTGTATCTTTATGTACTAACAGAAAGCTGAAAATATCAAATATACTTAAGGATTCCAGATAGATAAGTAAATAGGTTAGTATTTATACATACTGAATACATAACTACTTGTTTACAACTGAAATGAATTTATAACAATGACATTTATTGTTGCTGAGTAAATGAGAAACATACAAAGTGTAACTCTGATAATTTCATGAATCTCCATCTGTTTTCCAGTAGAAACCTGGTTCTTTAGACAATAAGAGTAAATAGATACAGATGTAGTTATAGATAGATAAAAAGATAGATATATATTTGTCTATTTGAGTGAGGATTTCACTCTGCAGTTCAGGCTTACCTTAAACTCACCTTGTAGCCTCATGGCAACACTGCTGCCTCAGGCCAGAGTGCTAGGATTATAGGCATGTACCACCACTCACAGCTAAGACACGTCCTCACACAGACAAGTAGACACATATCTGTTTTATTTGAGAAATGTATCTCAAATAAAATAAATAATGAAAGGTGTGAAAACAAAACTTCAATATTTTATAAAATTGTATAAAATTTTTATTTTATAAAATATCCCAGAGAACATTAGTAATATTAGGTATGTAGGAACGAGGGAAAAGGAGAGGTCACACAAAACTATAGATTGACATTTTATGACTGTATCATATTAAAATTGACAACTCTGTCCATTAAAATAATCAATGAACAGACAAAACACATAATGAAAAGAAATTACTAATCAGGTGTCTGTGTGATGCATTTTTACATTAGATTTTTAAAGTACATTCATAATTATATAAAATACATAAATATATAGTCAGTTTAACAAACTATATAACTCAGTAGCAGTCAAGAATATGTCAACTACAGCTTAACTATTCTATATCTGCAAAAAGCATGGCAAAGTGACAAAATCCCACCTTTTTTTGTGCTTATTTCTACATGACATGTGAGCGTATAAATTTTTGCTGCTATTTATGTCTGTTAGATGATATAATGAAGATGAAAGCTGTGGATCACGTAACTAACAAGCATCCTCCCACTTAGTCCCTTCCCACATGGACCTGTGGTCACAATCATAGTGGAAGCACTTTGTTACTGCAGAATACTTTAATTTTATAAATTATGAAACAAACCTTGCATCAAGAAGGCCATACGTAAGTTGAAGTACGTACAAAAAATAGACTAAGGTAAAGTACAAAGAAGTGAGTTAACTGAAACTACCAATATCAAATAAATGAACCTCACAAGCATGATTTTGGAAAAGAAAAATTGCAGGATAACGTGTGATGGGATCCACAGGCCCATGGGTGCCTTAAAGGAAATTTATTGTATAGAGTGATGCACTGCCACAAACCTTCCTCAAAATATTTCCCTCTGCTCTGTACACTCAGAAAACTGAAGCTAGACTGAGTACTCAACTAAAACAAAAGTGCAACAAAGTTCTAAATCTAAAAACAGATGCACATCCTGTTGAAAGATAAAGTAGGTAAAGCACTTGAAGTCATAGACCCAGGGAAGCAATTTTTGAAAAGAAACCCAACTGCTTAAAAATAAAACACCAAGAATCAAGAAATGGAACTGTGTCAAATCAAAAATTTTCTGCACAACCAAGGAAACACCCCCTGGAGTGAAGAGTGAGCTTCATAGTGGCAAGAATTAAACTTCCAGTGACGTATCACACAGAGCATTCATATCAGGAATATGTAAAAGAACTCAAAAACCTGATGCTCAAAATAAAAGAGCCAGATGCAAAAAGAAAAACTGAAATAGAGAAACACTTCTCAGTAGAAGTAATAGAAATGGCTAATAAATACACAACAAAATGTTCAACATCTCTGTTCACTAGAAAATGCAAATTAAAACAATTATATATCGAGAGGATATGTTTAAAAATGAATCCATTATGGACAGGAATGTAAACTAGTATAACAGATTCCTCAAATAACTAAATCTAGAAATTTTACTCAATTAAATTATTTCCCTTCTCTTCATCTCCCTGAATGAGTTACAGAAACTATATCACAAAAGTATTAGCATTGCCATAATTACAGTAACACAGCTCATAATATTTAAACCTTCATAACAATAAATGTGTGAATGGATAAAAATGTGATATTTATACCCAATTAAGTAATACTTTTCCATAAATAAGCACCAACTCTAGTATTTTGGAAGAAAACTGATGTATCTTGAGATCATAATATTAAGTGAAATAAATCAGTCAGATGAGTTTAAATATTGTATGATTTCACTTAAATGAGAAAACAAAATTCAAATAAAGAATAAAATAAATCTCAGATTGCAGAACATAAGGAGACTGTTCTTTTGAAATTTAGAAGGGGACCAATGATGCAAAAAAAGGGAAGGAGAAGAGGAGAGGGGAGGGGACAGTGACATAATTAGAATTAAAATATGTTATGTAATGTACCAACCCTTCTCCCCAATGAATGCACTCATTATGTACTGAAAGCAATACAAAGAAAAACAAAAGACTCCTTAGTAAATACTTCATATTTAGTTAGATTTATAAAGTCATGAAACATCAAAAAATATAATATCGTGTAAATCTGCAGGTGTGTGAAATAAAATTTAATAGTACTGATGAAAAGAACATTATTTTCAAGGATCAGTCACAAGATTGGATATCTTTAACTCCACAAGAGAAAATATAAAAGTGATAGCTTCAAAATTTTATAACAAATTGGTCCCAGCGTAAATAGGACCATGAAGGGAGTGATGAAAGCTAAACAAACACAAAGCCTGATTTGCAGCCTTCAGACACTCCATCTTTCTCTCTTGATAGCTAAGACTTGGGTTGTGTGGTGCAGAAGACATTGGGAATCAGCAGGGGGAAGCTCAGGACAAGAGTGGATCACCTTAACCACATCTAAGATGCACATAGTACTTCTGTAAGATAGGAGAAAGGAGGAGCTCTGCAACCTGAGGGATTTGGGAAATGGCCAAGAGGGAAATGCCATACATATCTTTTATCGATAAATTAATTTAATTTGCATCTTGTTTCATAACAACAACACAAAAAAGCTTTGTTTCCCTATCCAAATACACCTTTGTTGGAGTTCTGCATTCATCCTTGATAAGATTAAATAATAAATGCACTTAATGTGGTGATTAATTTGAACAGTCAAGTTTGTTTTTTGAGAAAGTTTATGTCACATGATTTAGCAGACCTCCTGTTGATTTCTTTCAGTTATTTTGCATGTACTTATGGAGGCTGGGGCCGTACACATCAATGCCCTACTTGCTGCTTTGCTTGGAGTTAACATACTAAACAAATATAGTTCAACCCTCACTGCAATTATACTCAACTGAAAAAAAAACTGAGCCTAAAACAGCCCTGCATAGCTGTAGTTTCCACATTCATGAAGTCAGCCACCAACCACTGTTCATAAATTTTAAAAAGATCTCCAGACACAGATTTTTGCTTGTTATGATTCTCTCAGAAATATACATTGGGGCTGGCAAGAGAGCTCACTGGACTGAAACACCTGCTTAGATGATCTTAGGCAAGCACAAGGATTACAGTTTGACTCCCAGCATCATATGCCTTGCCAGCAGCACCCCGAGTGTGGGCAGAGCCAGCCACGGAGTACTAGTGTCATGACACATGCCTGTAATCTCAGTGCAGGGGAGGCTGAAAACAGGAGGATCACTTTGAGTCCAAGTTCATAGCGAGACCCTGTAACAATCAGATACATTAATAAAATAAAGTATACTGTACTTTATAAAATACTTTATAAAGTATTCAAGTATTTCCACACCATTTATGTTGTATCCTGTATTATATGCAATGAAGAATATTTAAAATACACAGGGAGATGTCAGTAAGTTGATATTCAAATCCATGGCAGTTTGTATGAGGGAGTAGAGCAAACTTGGACCTCCATACCCATGGGAGCATTGCAAGCAAACTCTTTGAGATCTGAAGGGAAAACTCAGTTTCTGAACCATTCAAAAGGGAAGCTCTAATAGGTGCTACATTCTTTTTGGTATATTTCAGGGAAGGGTCTACAGGGTCTCACTAGTGATCGGACTTGTAGTGATTCACCTATTTACAGCCTCCCAAGATTTGGGATTACAGTCTTGAGCCACCACGCCCAGTCTCAACTACAATCTCAGTGCACCCTAGGGGCGGGGCCAGCGAGGCAGCCCAGGGAATTGAAACCCCAGCCCCTGCTCTTGCTTGCAGGTGCCTTAATCTGCTGAGCTATTTGACTGGCCATGGTGCTACATTTTGGTAGAAGCAGGATGCTATAGAGATAGAAATCTAAAGTTAGATTTACACAGAAAGACCAAAAGAGGGTTTGTTGAAAAATTTGAAGTTATGCTGTTAACTCACTGGTGTGAGAAAAGATCCACCCACACAAGGAGGATGTGCACAAAGATTAAAATACATTTGATGAGGCAAAGGGCCTGAGAAGTTTTTGTATAGCTAGGAAAGAAGACATTGACAAGAATGTGGAGGTGATTATCACATGGTCAGAGAGCTTCCAGGGCAGACTTTATTCTCAAAGAAAGCTGATAAAGAAGTCTATACCATAGACCACATTCAGTTTGGAAAATAGTATCTCTGGAAACAGTGTTAAGAAAGAATTAGAGGATAATCAGGGATATAGGAGGAGAAAATGTACTACTTTGGGAGTAGAGATACAAGATTCAATATTCTGTGAATGTGTTGGTAAAAATAGGAAAAGAGAGGAACCAATATACTCAAGAGAAAGAGCTATAATTGATACAAGTCCGTGGTGACTTGTTATCTGGAGCTGAGAAGGAGCTGTGTAGTGAGCGCTTCATCTCTGCCTCATCAATTGAATGAGAAATCTGCAGTGGAACAAGATTAGAAACATGACAGAGAGGCTGAGAGACAGGGTTCTCCCTCAACAAGGAAGTGGGACAGAAGACTGAGGGCTAGTTGCAGTGTGCCAGAGCTTAACAACTCAGTTAATTAAAACACCATGTGGCCTAACTTTAGTTAAGATTAATAATATCAGTGAGAATGAAAGATAGGATAGAGAATGTGGAGGAAGGGAAAGGAAGAGGAAAGGGGAGAGGAATTTAAATAACAGCCTGTAGTATGCATGAGCAACCAATCTCCAGGATGACTCTAAACCATATGAGCTGCAAACATGTACAATTAAATAAAAGATTTTAAAATTAAAAAAAAAAAAAAAAAACAAGATAGGTGCTGGGGAGACAGGTCAGAACAAGATGGGGGCTGGGGAGATAGGTCAATAGTCTTGGTGCCTGCCTGGCAAACACAGACTCAAGATCTATCCTCACTATTACATGCCTTGCTGGCAAATTCCCAGCTGGCTCAAAGTCATGTATGGGGCACATACCTGTAATCCCAGCACTAGGGAGGATAAGACAGGAAGATCACTAGGAGTCTGAAGTGCAGAGTGAAACCCTGTGCAAAATAAATGCATGAATTGAAAAATAAAAGCAAGAGAAGACTTTGCTTGCCATTGTATGGGGGGTGGCAATGTGTACAGAACAGAAGCTGTACCTTATTCTTTGTCTTCTATGGTTTGAATGTCAATAATAAGTACAATAATCTAAATACATTATGAACCAAAATTTGTTGCACAGAGTTCTGGTGATCAGGGAGTCCAGCTTATTTACTGTCTTTTAGGAGCCTGATTTCAGATGACAATCTTCTTGTAACCTTAAGCAGCAGAAGGGACCAGGGATCTTTTTCTCCTCTCCTTTACAAAAATATTAAGCTCAAATATTGTGCATTAGTGAGCTCTAAAAGGCCCTGACTCTGAATCCATCATCTTGAGGGATGCAGTTTTAACCCATGAACTTGGGGGAGATGTATGATAGTTCATTCCATATGTTGAGTTTAACATGTTTTGGGGTAGGCAGATATGTAAGTAGAAAGGAAAAGGGCACTAGATCATGTGTACTTTGGAAATGACTGAAGACAGTTTCTTCACTTTGTTTGGGGAAGTTGATAAGAAAAAAAGATAAAATTGCATCTTAAGCAACTGCCAATTCCCTTGTAATGTTCTAATTTTAACCATCTTTCACACAACACTTGAAGTTCTCATTTTGAATGAGTTTACACATTTCATTTTAATATGTTCTTTTATTTAAAAAAAGGTTAAGAAGGTATTGTTTGATTTTCCTCATAC
Organism: Ctenomys sociabilis; assembly: GCA_004027165.1. Taxonomy (NCBI): domain Eukaryota; kingdom Metazoa; phylum Chordata; class Mammalia; order Rodentia; family Ctenomyidae; genus Ctenomys; species Ctenomys sociabilis. The sequence goes on from PVKA01008817.1 coordinate 58,013, forward strand.
ACATAAAGGACCTCCAGAAAAATCATGCAGGAAAATAGCTGTACATTATTACTTTAATGATTTTACCAGAGGTTAAATTATACTACTTAAAACATAGAATGATAACTTAAAATTTAATAACAATCCTCTTATTACTCAGGGCATAGGGCTCAACTTTAAAAGATTAGTATGTTGTTTAAAAAATGGATTGAGATTTCATTATCACTGACCTCTTATCTGGTAATATCTTCAAACCAGTTTAATATTGTCTAGCTTTTCATTGTTTATCTATAGAAAAAGATTGGAGGGAGTATATACAGAACATAGAATATGAAGACATAAAATTTTTGTTTGAATAATATGGGAGTTATTCTTAATTAAAACACCCTCTGATTTTAAAATAATCAAAGAAGTTTGTGTATGATAAGAATTTTTTTCATAAAAATTATGAAGAAAATAGATATTTCAGGGCTGAGCAGATGGCTCAGTGGAATAAGCATTTGCCTGATAAGCACAAGGGCCTGAGTTCAATTCCTGGTTCCACCAAAAAGGAAAATAGATACTTAATTTATATTCATGCCTCTTTCTCATTTGGTAGGTAACATATTTGACTGTTTATTCTCAAGGAGAAGTATCAGCAACAACAAAAAACTCCAAACAAAATTACATCTACTTAGTTAATCAGATATTCAACGGAAGCACAAAATGACATGGAAGACATGTTAGATATGGTGTTTCAATAAAATATTTCAATTTGTTGAAATGCATAATAAATTAAGAAAACTTTTCTTTCAAAATTGAGCTATTGATTGACTACCAAAACATACATTAGCCAGGTGTGTTGGTGCATTCTAATAATCCTGACAATTTAGGAACCTGAGGCAGGAGAACCATAGTTTTGAATCTACCCTAGACAATGTAAGGACGTAGTAAGACCCAGTCTGAACACATATTACATACATATATTCATATATAAATAATTATAAATTGAAAAACTCAATGAAGGTTCTGAGTTCAGTCTCCTATAAGGAAGAAAAAACTCATGAGTGAAATTTTTATTTCATGTATTCATTTTTTTTGGTTCAAGTTTAGACCCAGGCACTTAGATGCCTCGGCAAGCACTCTTAGCACTGAGCCCATCTCCTGACCCCTATCAATAAAATTCTACAGAGAAGGAAATATTCATAGCTTATATAACAGAAACTAGAAATATTTCAACACATATCCTCAACAATCAAGTCTTATTAGGCAGCCAAGCATAGTAATAGGTCTGCATATTTTATGCCTTTATAGTAAAATGAAATATAAGCAACTGATTAAACTGACTTTTCATGTTATATCATTGTGATAGAAATATTTAAATATATAATTTAGCCGATTACATACAAATTTAGCATTGATTTGGTAGCACTTCAATAAAATAACTTCAAAATTATGAGTTATAAACAAAAACTCAATAAGAAAATAAAAATGTTCTCCTTTGCATTTACTATATATGAATGTACATATATAGTATGTAGATATACATATGTATAAAAACTATATTTGAAATGGCAAGCAATATTCTTTTGTCTTAATTATTAGTTGTATAAACCCAAAATCATGTGGAGAAATAAAAATTAACAAAGAGAAAAGGAGGATAAACCGAGCACGCGCTGGACTTAGGCGAGGGCTGTGCTAAGCATCTACCGCCCCGCAACCTGTGTGCAGTATGGAAAGCTTGGTTTCTCCTTGCTTGTGACAAACAGGTCGGTGGAATGAGGGAGGGGAGAACACTGCACTTTCCTCTAACAAGCGAGGCAAATACTCAGATGTTGTTCAGTGTGGTCCCAGCAAACGTTTATGCTCTGTACCTGCGTTTTCCAATGTCTTCTAGGCTTGTGGCTTTTTTCATATTGCACACTTGCCCTTCCTGAGGGTAGCACTTGGCTTTCACTTCTCTCTGGCTTTGCGATAATGAACATTTCTTTCTCACCCACTGCCCTGTGGAGTTGCAGCACTGAAATCCTGAGGTGACAGAGTTACAGAACTGTGAGCACGAGCAGGACCTTTAACGCGGAATGTTTTATGAATTCTTACTTAATCATCAGATGAGTCAGTCAGTGACCTCAATTGCTCTTTTCCTTTCACTCATTCTTAAATATTTACCCATTTCCTTTCTTTTGGCCTAAAATTGATACTTAGCATCACACTAACTGTGTTTCAGAAACAAAAACCCATCAGAACAAAATTGCAAGTAAAATCATTAACATGATTATCTTGAAAGAAAATATTAAATGCTTAAAATTTGCCCTACCATTAACTTAACTGGTCTTTTAGTCAGTGTAGATGTTGTAATGTGTTAAAGTTAAAGAAAAACTATTTAAGAACTTATAGTTTTTCCACATTCTGTAGGAAATGTATAGTTTTTCCAAGAGAACTGTTTTCTACCTCTAATGGTTAATACTGTTGAAAAGTTACTTATCTAGGAGGAAATATGCAATTAATAATAATTTATCAAAGTGAATAATCTGAGTAAATGAGCAATCTTTATTTGCTTCAAAGGTTTGTTGGGTCATAACCTAAGAGGTACAGTGTGTTTAATTTTATATATGTGTACACCTGTATATCAAATATAACTGTACCACACTATGTGGGACAGTGTCAGATTGTATTATTAGACTGATAGTTCAATATTTTGTTATCTTTCCACCTACTATTGCCCTCTCTCCCTATTCTGATTTCTTGCATCAATTATGGTAAAGATTTATATCACTATTCTTAGCTTGTCACTGTCTTTATACAATTATTTTAGATGACTGATTATAAGAAAACCAAACTTTGAGCAGGCCATAGATTTCATATATCTCCATTTATATCAGGTGATTTTTTTTTGTTGTTTTTTTTTGGTAGAACTAGGGATTGAACTCAAGCCCTTGCGCTTGTGAGGGAAGCACTTATTCCACTGAGCCATCTCCCTAGCCCCCATCAGGTGATTTTTTTAACTTAAACTACACAAGTGAATCCTAATAGTCATTTAAAATTCAGGATGGATATTAAAAATATACTTCAGCTGCTTACATTGTACATATTTTTGTGTACTATAATATACCTGGAAGATCAACCTACTTAATATCAGGCAGACTTACGCCTGGAACAAAAATAGAGACAACTACGACTTGTATCCAACTGTCTATCTGTGAAGTTGAATGGTTAAATAAAGCAGTTATATTCTTAAATAATAGTTTCCCAATGGTCTTGAGAATCTCAATCAGAGTTTTTATTTTCTTGGGCTCTCCAGTCTTTCTGCTATGACCACTCTCTGCTTCTCTGCCTTCCTAGCTTCCTCTAATCCCAGAATAAGTCCCCATGCTTGTTGTCTCTTCCTGTGCTGCCAACAAACCAGTCACAGGCATACCTTGCTCAACTCCTCAGATCACTGCAAGGAAATTGCGATGCTTTGGTCCTGACATCTAAAGTATGGAGAAGAAATGTATCAATTAGGCTCAGGGCAGTTTGAATAGACCTCTCTCTGCTTTTAGGTACTTGGATGCCAGAAGTTGTGAGATTGTGTCTACAGGTTCTTTCCCTGTGAGGACAACTATACTTCAATCAGGGTAAAGCCCAGGTCTGAGGCCAATGTCCTTGTTCCTCATATGTAAGCACTAAATGTATGTATATACACTTTACAAACAAATAAGAATTAATATAGGTGGAAAGAAAGATCATCATTTTGCTTCCTAGAATAATTAAGGTTCAGGAATGAAAATTTCCACTAACAACAGACATATAAGATGTCAGTGTTGAACTCACTAATATTCAATTAATCAGCAATTCTATTTTTTACATATGTAACAGAAAGCTGCCCATAAAGTTGCACTTAAAGATATCTGCAAGATTTTCTTATGATCATAATTACCTTTAACTACAAACAACTTCATTGCACATAAATATAGGTGCAATAATAGGAGACAATTGAGCAAGTAGAAGAAATAAACTTTACCAGGCGTAGTGGCTCATTCCTGTAATTACAACACTTGGGAAGATGAGGCAGGAGGATTGCTGTGAGTTTAAAGAAGATTGCTGTGAGTTCAAGGCCAGCCTATGCTGTATACAAGACCATGTTTCAAATAAAAAAAGAAACTTTGGTAAATTCAACAATATAAATGTGTTGTGTGGGAAATACTGGTCATGGAAGCCAGACACGCATGCATAAAATATATTCTTTACTGCCCCATTTATAAAAGGCTCCCAAATGGCATAATTAATCTATGATGATAGCAATACAAACAGTGGTTAGTTTTTGAACATATACCGAGACAAGTTTCCATAATATTTCAAGTACGATGCTTGTATGCAGTAAACCTTCTATCTTTCCTTTGTGTGGTGCTATTTTGATTACACTCTGTAAAAGCTCATCAAGCTGTACATTACAACTTGTGCACTTTCTGTGCATGTTGTATTTAGCTTTCATCTAAAAGAATTGAAGAGAATTAAAGAAACGCACTAGGGATTTGTAAACTTTTTCCATACTTCTCCACTAAAGACAAAAGAAGCTTCAAGTTAGTTGCTTATTGGAATTTCTCGTAGAGCAATTTCAATCCCTGGGCCTCAAACTCTCATGCATTCTTTAGTGATAGGAAATAATTAACTCCAAGGTTAGTCCATTTATGTTTTGATAGCTTTAATGGATAGGTGAATCTTATATAAAACAGAACCCTATCTGCCTTCAATTAGCCTCTGCTGTTAGCTCTAACCTCTACAGCTACACAAATTATGAAATCTCTTCTTACTCCCTCACTCCCTTCAAACGCTTGTGAGGTTAGTGTTCCTCTCTGGGTCAAGCATTATACTAGCTAAAAGAACTCCTTCTGATCATATTTTTTTAGGTATGTGGCTGGCAAAGTCCCTCCCCACCCATTCTGGTTCCTCTGTAGCACATAGTCCATGAGCAATATATAAACTAGGATCTTAATCTCAGTTAAATTTATCGTATGAGAGATACTGGGGACACAGATAGAAGGTAAGACACACCCTGGTCTGATGCCCATGGTGGCTGCAGCTCTACTCCTCAGCCCGGAACCCTTCCTGGCTTTGCCAGCTGCTGTACAGCTCCAGTGATCCAAGCCAGCAGGCAAGTAAATCTCCTAGGTCTGCTGGACAGGAGCCAACACAAAAGCTTTCGACGTGCAGGATACTGCCTTGGACATGAGTCCTGGGATTTCTTTCATCTCTAATAAAACAACTTATTATTTACCTGGGCTCGTAATTTCAGCTCCTGATTTAACTCGCCCCCAGATCCTTGCAGCTTTTCTTCTCTGTGTCAAAGTTAGAGTTACTATTTCAAATGCCAGTTGACAAGAATGCTTGCAGTCTGCATCATCTTCAACAGTATGGAGTCGCAAGCAGGTTGAGTCTCTTCACCAAGTGTATTTTTTTTTCCAGTGGAAACAGTGCTGTCCTGTGTTCTACACTGCTGACCTCAACTTGTCACAGAGACTCATGACAAACATTTTTCAACAAAATAGAAATTTATTCTTCTTAAAAATTTATATCATCAATACCACATACTTCTGTGCTTCCGTTTTTGTGTCTATAATAATGGCTCATGGTGTAACATCCCTGCCTAAGGGCCAGCCTTCAAGAACTTGGTCCTATTTTAGTTTAATCTTTTATTTTTGGTGCCAGGGATCAAACTCAGGACCAGGCATTTGCCAGAGGCTTATGCTGCTGAGCTATCTCCCTAGCCCTTAGTTTCATTATGCATAAGAAATTATTTAATGTTTTGCCATTCTAATACTTCATTGGGACTTACAAGTATTTTCTTTTTAATCCCTGAGATAATTTTTTTCATCACTGAATTGTATTTGGCAATTGTTGCAAGTTGCCTGCAGATAGGTGGTTATACAATGTTTTGAGCCACAGAGAACGTGTGTGTGTGTGTGTGTGTGTGTGTGTGTGTGTGTGTGTGTGTATGTGTCTTTCTCTGTTTATTTTTTTTGGAAATCATATAATATAAGGCAGCTTATTTCATCAATTAGACTACTGGTTGGCAGAAAATTTTATCAGACAGCTGTGCACTCACACTAAGCAGTATTTAATAGGCACAGGTAATTTCTTTTGCATAGTTGTAAAGTTCTATCATATTCTGCTGCCAAAAGAAACATCAGAAACAACTAATTTTTAAAAGAATAAACAGTTTAAAGTAACCAAAACCAAAACCAAGACCAATACATGGTCACAGTAAGAAGGAAATAGAAGACAGAGTGAGAATTTCACAGTATATGCTTCCATTCCATTGAATATTTGTTCTCTGAGGTGAAGGCTGTCAAGTGCAGCCTTTGCATTAAGCTTCCATGGTGCATACTTCTGCCTTCTAAATTACAATCAATCCAAGAAAATGCAATCATCTTTCTCGAATAGAGAAGGAGCAGTCTGTCACTGAGGAAACACCAAGACACATGGAGTGAATGAGACTGAACTCTGAATTCAACTCTCATTGCACAGCTTCTTTTATTTGCAAATGAAAGAATAAATTTTGGTAAATTCTACTAATGCTCCCTCTTTAGTGGGTAAGTTGAAATTAACCCACATTTTAATTTAAGTGGTAGCAGAACAAATGTACCAGGCAGTGACATATCTAAACACTTACTGGTTTCAACTTGCAGCAAAGTTGAAAATAATTTTCAGAAGCAGATCCTATTGGAGCTGTTGATATTCCTTCCTGGTTATGTTGAGAAATTGTCTGCTTAGCAACATGCACGATTTTGAAATGGAGCACAAATAAAAATACTGTCATCATTTGTACGACCCTCAAATACCAACCTAGCCAGCAAAGCCATCTTCCTTGCTGTCAACTTGAGCTTTGGGAGGTTTTATTTTCTAAGAGATGAAGGTATTCTTCCCAATAAAAACTCTCCTTCAAAAATTCTATCGAAGGCTTCAGGATGAATTCTTTGTACACCTACTAAATTATCTGCATAGAAGAGAGCTATTTGTTATTCTCATTGAATTAATTAAAAAAAATTCTAAAGAAAGATGAGTTAAGGCTGCCATTCTCATGGAGTAAAGTTTTACATTTTGTAAGACAGGACAGAAACAAATTAGCAGGACTTGCTTAAGTGTGCATCAAAGGTGCAGTTTTGTTTGCCAAGCTTTACATATTGCACGTATATATGGTCAGAAGCGTACATTTTTGCCTTCATATTCTAAAATTTTCTTTTTGACAGAGCCATGTTTGGTAAAAAAGATTTCCAAACTTCCAAAGATTTAAATATATTTTCAGACTTCAAGAATCCACTCATAAATTAGCGATTCTCCTTTTTGTAATATGATTAGTATGCATACAATAGAAGAAAAACAGAGTCACATTGCCTGGAGCAACTGCAGGATTTCAAATACACACTGACTGAAAATGGTGCAGCAACTACTTTCTTCAAAATGTTCTTTTCGAATATTAAAAACAAAATTTCAGTATTTCTAGACTGCATAGCATAATTCGGGAGCACAAATGGCTTCAATTTTGTTCCTTTGCTCTAAGGCTCAAACCAACTCAACCATTTCCAAAGCACATGTTCAAATTAGTTTTTGTTTCTGTGACAGATGCTTTTGTGGTTTTATCTCCTACGAGTTATTGCTAAACTGTTTATCAAATATGTGCCATTAACATTTTAAACACCTTTTGGGTTGTTTCAGTATAGTGAAATACTGAAGATTAGGAAAACAATGTTTCCGGCCACACTGGTATTTTACCCTTTGCTTGTCTGCATATCTTGCTGTCAGTGGTATTGTGTTTTTATGAGATTAATAAAAAATTTCTTGGTTAAACTGTCTCTTAAAAATTAATCTCCTAATCTTAAAAGATTTTGAAAATGTTCATTTGAAATCGTCTTAAAGTTGTTGATTTTATTTTTCTGCATTATGCATAATCATGTTGCTTTAGAGAAAACATTAACTCCAGTAAAGCATGTTGTTCATTTTTGTCACACTGTGCAAGCTTGGAGATATTAAGAGAATCATGGGGCCCGGGAGATGGCTCAATAGAATAAGTACTTCCCTGGCAAGCGCAAGGGTCTCAGTTCAATCCCCGGTTCCAAAAAAAAAAAAGAAGAAAATCACATTAATATCCAGTGTAAATATAAAATATTTATAAATATGAAAAATTAAAGTTACAATTATATTGCATTTAGATTACTGTAAATATAATTTAAAATAAATTAAACTTTAATCTGCTTAATTTTACTTTAATTTTATTCTATATTGATGGCTCAATTCAAAACAATTCATGTGTCACTTTTAATATAATAGTAAGCAAGCAAATAAACATTTTCAGGCATTTTATTATGAATTTAAGATAGCTGATTTTACATAGTAATTGGTATTTCACTATGAGCTCATCAAAAAGAAATAATTATTTGTTTTATTAACCACATTTCTTAACTTGTTGAATTAGATGTATTTTAATTAATAATCAATTATTATTAATTGTTTGAATCCATATATTTGCTATCAATATATCTAAATATATATAAAAATACAATTCCTTTGCTTGGAAAGCAGATGCTTCTGGGGACAACTTGCTCAGACCTTGCTCCTGTCCCTCTCTTGGACAGGAGCTTTCTTTCCCTCAATAAATATATTCTGATAAATAAATTAAAAACAAAAACAAAAACAGATGTCTCATTTCTTTCTTTCACAGAACTGGGAATTGAAGTCAGGCAAGTGCTTATTCTACTAGCTATTTCCTCGGCCTCATTCATTTCTTGATTTAAAGTAGGAAATTAACTTTCAACTCCTTTCACCAGAAATATAACATCTGATACAATAATATCAGTTATATAATTATATCTAAATAATAAGCTTTCTCATAAATCTTTTTAAAACAAAATTAAAATTTATACCAATGAAACATGACTACATGAATAGACTATATACTCAGCAGAATACTTAATAGATTATAAATTCTTTTAAAATATATTCAAGAGAAGAAAAGAATTTTAACTTTGAGGCTCTTACATAAAATAAATTTTGTAAGTCATTGCATTGTGTTTAACTTAAGTGAAAAAAGAACATTTTTTTTTTTTGGCGGAACTAGGGATTGAACTCAGGCCCTTGTGCTTGCCAGGGAAGTGCTTATTCCATTGAGCCATCTCCCTGGCCCCAAGAAGAACATTTTAAACATGAAATATTTTGACTGAGAAAAATTGACCAATTGGCTGTTTTATAAATTTTATTTTTTATTATATATCATTATATTCTTGTTAGGGACGCTCCTAGTGTCTAGCTCTCTCAAGGAACTTATAGTCTATAACTAAATAAGAAAAAAAAGACACCATATGTATCCGTTTTTAAATTTTACTTTAAAGACTGAAAACAAAAACAAAAGCATAAACAAAGAAACAGCAACATACGATGATGCATATGGTACAGGATTTCACAACAAAAATAGAAAATTAAAAATGGTTGTTATACTATGTATTTTTACGTCAAATGTCTTGCACAGGTTACCAGATATAGAGCTATGCACACCTTTTTGAAAATTTATATTAACATGTTTGTGGTATATCACAAACGCATTTGTTTTTTGGTTGGAAATTATTGTATGCCTCATCTTAAATGAAGGCAAAGCAGATGGACAAATGCACGCAAAGGCGAAGAGGGAACATGTGTGAACTTATTTTATGACTGTATCCATACAGTTAGAGCAAGGCAACTTGAAATTACAGATCAAATGTAAGTCATCTTTTTTCATGGCAGGATGTGTATTACTAGTATATGAGAAAAAATATCAGGCAGTTCATATTTCTGTAAAGCCTGTAAATGTAATTACAATGGTGTGCTCTATAGGTCATATGTTTCACTGTAGAGTCCTTATTTTTCCTAAGAATTTATGTCCCTAATGGTTTTCAGATTTATGAAATGTATCCAAGTGAAAGAAAGAATTAATTATCTTCATTAGTTGTCTGCTGAAATATAAATTTAAAAAATAAATTATTTAACACCAATGTGAATCAGCAAGTTGAGTACATATATTCATCATAATTGACTATCCTTGGGTCAGGGAGATAGCTCAGTGATCTAAATACCTGCCTGGCAAACACAAAGACCCAGGTTGGCTCTCGGGTATCACATGCCATGCCAATCCTAGAACCACAAAGGGGCCATATGGGCCACTGAAACCAAGCATGGTGGCACACTGCTGTAATCCCAGCACTGAGAAGGCTGAGACAGGAGGATCTCTATGAGTCTCAGCTGGATAATGAGACTCTGTAACAAGTAAATAAATAGGTAAATAATTAAATGAATAAATAAATACTTTTAGAAAAAGAATTGATTATCCTTGAATCATAGTACCCATTTTCATTTCTTCTTGATTTGTCATACATAAAGTAGCAACTAGGTTTTGGAAATATTGGGAATTGAAAATATTTTCCAAATATAAAATAAAAACTTTATTTCACATATGAACTTCTTATCATGTTTAAGCCCCAGGGTTCAAACCCCAACAAGAACACAAAAGCAAGAAAAGGGGGAAAAAAATCTCACATTTTTCTCAGTCTAGCCAGTACTACAGTAGTTCTTATCAAGTAATGGAATATTTTTTGTATATTTAGTACATGGTCTACAGCATCTACAACACAGACTGGACTCTTAGTGATCCTCCTGTTTTCAGCCTCCCAAGTTCTGAGATTGCAGGCCTGCACCACTATGTCCAATCTCCATCCAGTAGCAGCATGCCCCAGGGCAGGACCAGCATGGTGGAAATATTTTGGGTATTAGCTCCATAGACTACTGGTAGCTATGTATGCTGGCACACATCTTCAAGAGTAATGCGTTGATAATGATGAAGCCTTGCAAAACATCACCATTTTGATGTCATCGTGCTGTAGATGAAAGTGGACAGCAGTGACCATATTTTGTGACCTAGACAACATTTTCTGCTGCAGTGACCACTCTAAGAATTTACAGTTTTGCCAGAAGAAAGTCATTTGCTAAGAAGAAAGATAATACCAAACATATTTTTAAGCTTTTTCTTAGAAAAATATTTGCAATTTCTTGTAAAAAGGATATGTGAACAAATGAACTCTAAATTTATTCTCTAATCATAATTCTTGACATATGGACCTCATGTAAAAGCTCCTTTTTATTTTTGTTTGACAAACCTCTAAACTCATATGAAGGGAACACATTCTGGTTTCTACTAAAATCTGTTCTCCCTGAATTAGAATTCTAAATTCCTAGATAAATGCCTTTTTTGCTTGTTATTTTCACTTATGCCTTACTTCTTTGGATGACATTTCTCTTGTATATTCTTATGAAATAACAAATTATAGAGTATGGATGAAAAAGCAAAAGAAATTGAAGTAAATATTTGATAGAATTACTTCTACTTGGATGAAATTGCTCATATTGATTATAGTCTTGGATTAGATTCACATGAGAGCAAAACCTAAAACATACACAGCTCATTTATTTAGTGTTTAGAAACAACAAGAGTGAGATAAAATGAGAGAAAATACTAATAAATGGTGAGTTTCTGGTCTCATTGTCAATCTGAGGAACCAGATTTAGACTTTGTTGTGAGAACATGCCAAATAGCAAACATTTTAGTCTTTGATGAGTCAAAAGTGGGAGATTTGTTGACTAATATCTGAATACTAATAGATTTAGATTTTCCTTGGCATTCAATCACTCACCCATCAGAGATGCCTGATGTTCCTTCAGCTTCAGAAAGAAAAAAGCAAACACTTTAGAGCACACGGAGTCTTATAATTGAACCATACTGAGTTGCATGGAGACTGTTCAACAGTTTGGTTGGAATTAGTCACTTGCTGAAAATTGTGGAACACATTAATATGAACACCTGACAAAACAGCTCTTCATTGTACCTAAATGATTCTATACATCACATTAGGCACACTACGTGCATTAACTTGTCACACTTTAAAAATACAAATAAATAAAAGATTACAATGAAGATAGTGAACCAAAAGTTGACCAAACCTTTTAGTTAGTTTTGTGGACTTAGTTGATGAACTTCGCCTGACTTACCAACACTCTATTCATATAAACCTTAAATACTCATTCAGATTCCTTAAGTAGCTTGTATGGTAGAGTGCTGGATTGCAATATCTGAGCATCTTAGAACCAAGCTTTGTTTCTCTGGTAAGGCCATGGTTGTTGAAATTGCCATGCCAATGTTTTATCAGTTACAGAAGCAAAAGAGTTGTGAGTCCTACTTTTTGGGCTCTGTAAGCCTTAGACATCCTCATGTATGCCAGGCAAACAAACACTACAATTAAACTAGAGGATATTCTCCAAAATACAAAGTTGGCTTTTCCTTGCTAGGTACTGATAAGTGATATTAAATAACTATAAATATTTTATTTTTTGTATGGCATTTGAGAACACTATCTAGCACAATTCAGGTGCCTACAGTGTCATTTCAGTTCAGCTTTTAATGGTCTCTAGTTTGAAATATTATGCAAGATTTTATGGCTGTAAGCCACACATTCGGTATGCCCTAGATCATGGGCCCAGGAACTCTTCTGATCACATATTACCTTCAAGTGATGTTCAATTTTATACGTAGCATATGAACTTTTCACTAGTAGTTTTCCATTTCACTGGTTTTTCTCTGGCATTTATAATATTATAATAAACTGGAAGCACAGAACACTGGCGTGAAAACTATAATTCTTTTCAAGATTTTGTCATAAGTTATACTTGCATATTTGTGATAACCCAGAATTTGTTATTTTTGTTTAAATAACAAATTACTATTTGAAAACAAAATAAAAATAATATGAACCAATGAAGTTACAATTTCAATGTTCTTTATACCACTTGTATTGAGACACCAGTCTAAGAACATTTATCATTAACTACATTTTTTCTTTTTTTTTTTGCAGAACCAGGGTTTGAACTCAGGCCCCTTGTGATTTCCAGGCAAGCACTTATTCTACTGAGCCATCTCCCCAGCCCTACAAATTTTTAAAAAATATTTTATAGTGTAGATATGGTGGTGATAAACTTTTCCAAGATGTTTTAATGTTGATAAGCTTTTGTTTTTCCTACTATTTCAAAGATTGTCTCTAGGTACATAACAAAGCATTGGCATATTTGTTTTCCAGTGTTTGAATATGCTGTGTTAATATTCCACTTTTCTACATTATTTTCAGGGAGATTTCATTTCTCACCCATATCTTTTTTTTTTACCATATATTTTTCCTTTCATTTAAACAGACCTTTTTCAGGGATTTTAATCAATTTGAATA